>PVKA01002945.1:91286-116907 GCA_004027165.1 Ctenomys sociabilis | reverse complement strand
CTTTTTCAACCATTCCTCATGTAATGGACATCTTGGTTGTTTCCAAGATTTTGCTATCACACATTGCACTGCTATAACCATAGGTACACATATATCCCTATGATACAATGTTTTCAGATCCTTTGGGAAAATTCCCAGTAGGGGGATAGCTGGCTTCAATGGGATTTCTAGTCCTACTCTTTTGAGGAGTCTCCACACTGACCTCCACAATAGTTGTACCAGTCTACATTCCCACAGCACTGGAGAAGTGCTCCTTTTTCTCCACAACCTCTCCAACATCTGTTGTTGATTGATTTCCTTATGATAGCCATTCTTTCTGGAGTGAGATGGTATCTCAGTGTTGTTTTTATTTGCATTTCAAGGACGACTAGTGATGTGGAGCATTTTTTCATATTTTTATTTGCTTCTTTAATTTTGTCCTCTGAGAAGTGTGTATTCATCTCAGATGCCCATTTCTGAATTGGGTCTTTAAATTTGAGGGCCCTGTTATATCTTAGTTCTTTATATATTCTAGACAGTAGTCTGTCTGATTGCTTATTGGTTAGGATTTTTTCAAAGTTTGTGGGTTGTCTTTTCACTCTGTTGACACTTTCTTTTGACATGCAGAAGCTCCTTAAGAAGAGTTGATCCCAGTTGTTGATTTTTTCAAGTGCTTCCCATGTGAATATATGTTTGTTCATGAACTCTTTACCTACCCCTGTGTCTTCAAGAGTTCTCCCTATTTTCTCTTCCAGGAGATAATGTTTTAATGTTTAGATATTTCATCCATTTTGACTTTAACTTAGTGCATGGTGATAGAGCTGGGTCAAGTTTTAGTTTTCGGCATGTAAAAAGCCATGTTTTCCAGCACCATTTGTTTAAGATGCTATCTTTCTTCCAGTGAGCTTGTGTAGCCCCTTTGTTGAAGATAAGATGGCTGAGTGTTTTCGTAGATGACTCTGTGTCTTCTAATCTATTCCATTGATCCTCAGGTCTATTTTGTTGCCAATACCATGTTGATTTTATCACAGTGGCTTTGTAGTATAATTTCAAGTCAGGAATTGTGATGCCTACTACCTTGTCTTTATTGGCCAAGACTGCCTTTGCTATTCTAGGTCGTTTGTGGTTCCAAATAAATTTTAGGATTGATTTCTTTATGTCTGGGAGGTATGTTGGTGGCCGTTTGATAGGGATTGCATTAAATCTGTACAGCAATTTTGGGAGTATGGCCATCTTCACGATGTTGGTTCTTCCTATCCAGGAGCATGGAATATCTTTCCATTTTCTGAAATCCTCTATAATCTCTTTTCTTAGGGTGTTGTAATTTTCCATGAAAAGATCTTTGACTTCCGTGGTTAAGTGAATCCCAAGGTATTTCATTTTCTGCAGTGCTATTGTAAAAGGTATTGTTTCTATTGTTTCTCTTTCAGTGTGCTTGTTGTCTGTGTAGAGGAATGCTACTGACTTTTGAGTATTGATTTTGTATCCTGCTATGCTACTGAATTTCCCTATCAGTTCTAGTAGTTTCTTGGTGGAATTTTTTGGGTCTTCCAAGTAAAGTATCATGTCATCTGCAAATAGTGATAATTTAACTTCTTCTTTACCTATCCTTATTACCTTTATTCCTTCCTCTTTTCTAATGGCTGTTGCTAAGGATTTCAAGACTATATTGAATAGGAGGGTGATAGAGGACATCCTTGTCTTGTATCTGATTTAAGAGTAAAAGATTTCAGTTTTTCCCTATTTAGGATTATATGAGCTTTTGGGTTGTCATAGATGGCTTTTATCAAGTTAAGGCACAGTCCATCTATTCCAATTTTCTGTAGGACCTTGAACATGAATGAGTGTTGGACTTTGTCAAACGCTTTCTCTGCATCAATTGAGATGATCATGTGGTTTTTAGATTTCAATCTATTAATATACTGTATTACATTTATAGATTTTCGAATATTGAACCATCCTTGCATCCCTGGGATGAATCCTACCTGGTCATGGTGTATGATTTTCTTGATGATTAGCTGTATTCTATTTGCCAGGATTTTGCTGAGTATTTTTGCATTTATGTTAATGAGGGAGATTGGCCTGTAGTTCTCCTTTTTGGTTGTGTCTTTCCCTGTTTTTGAATGAGTATTATACTTGTCTCCAGAAATGATTTCGGGAGGACTTTTTCCTTTTCCACTTAATTGAAGAGTTTGTGGAGTGTGGGAATTATATCTTCTATAAATTTCTTGTAGAATTCAGCTGTGAATCCATCAGGACCTGCACTTTTCTTTGTCGGTAGGCTTTTTATTACGTTTCGTATTTCATTGGCTGTTATTGGCTTATTGAGAGTTGTTATATCTTCTTGATTCAGTTCTGGTAATTTGTACCTTTCTATTGTACCTTTCTAGGAATCTGTCTATTTCTTCTGTGTCTTCTATTCTGTGAGCGTATAGATTCTTGAAGTAACTATTGATAATCTTCTGAATTTCCACTGGGTCTGTGGTGATTTCACCCTTTTCATTCCTTATCACTTCTACTTGAATTTTCTTTTGCCTCTTTTTGATGAGATTGGCAAGAGGCTTATCAACTTTATTTAGTCTTAAAAAGAACCAACTTTTTGATTTGTGGATTCTTTGAACTGTTTTTTTCATCTCAATTGAGTTAATTTCTTCTCTAATCTTTATGATTTCTTCCCGTCTTTGCACTATGGGTTTTGTTTACTCTTCCTTGTCTAGTTGTCAGAGGTGCAGCATTAGGGTACCAATTTGTTCCCTTTCTGTTTTCCTAATGTGCGAGTTCATAGCTATGATTTTCCCTCTAAGAACTGATTTCACCACATCCCATAAATTCCGATAAGTTGTACTTGAATTTTCATTGAATTGTAGATATTGTTGAATTTCTTGTTTAATTTCTTCTGCAACCCATTGATTGGTGAGTAGGGTGTTGTTTAGTTTCCCTGAATTTAGTGGGTTTTTCTCGTTTCTCTTGTCATTTATTTCCAATTTCATTGCATTGTGGTCAGATAGTATGCAAGGGATAATTTCTCTTTTGTTGCATATACTTAGGCATGACCTCTGGACTGGTATGTGGTCTATTTTGGAAAATGACCCATGTGCAGCTGAAAAAAATGTGTATTCAGCTATGGTTGGGTGGAACACTCTGTCTATGTCCACCAGGTCCATTTGTTGCAAGCTCTGGTTCAGTTCTTCTACTTCCCTGATAATTTTTTGTCTAGTTGACCTATCTTTTTGAGATAAGGGGGTGTTAAGGTCTCCTGTTAAGATTGTGTTCTTAGACATTAAGTTTTTCATGTCCCTTAAGATTTGTCTTACATAGTTGGGTGCTCCTGTATTTGTTGCATAAATATTTATGAGTGTTACTTCTTGCTCTTGAATTTTTCCCCGACCAATATATAGTGGCCTTCTTTGTGTCGTTTGATCATTCTTGGTTTGAAGTTGAGACTGTCTGAGAACAGAATTGCTACTCCTGCTTTTTTCTGAGGTGCTGGGGCATGTAGTATTGCTTTCCATCCTTTGACTTTGAGCCTATGAATGTCCTTTTGAGTTAAGTGTGTTTCTTGTATACAGCATATTGTTGGATTTTGTTTCCTAATCCACTGTGCCAGTCTATTTCTCTTAATTGGAGAATTAAGTCTGTTTACATTGATGGTTATGATTGAAATGTGCTTACTTATGTTTGTCATGATATTTACCTGGTGTTGTTTATTCCTTTGTAACCTGTGTTTAATTGACTGTCCTGTTTAGTGGGTTCCTTCCATTCTCATTCATGGAGTTCTGGTCATTGTGGTCTCTCTCTAGAACCTCTTTCAGCAGCCTGTGAAGGAATGTCTTTGTCATCATGAAATTCTTTAGTTGTTCTTTGTCATGGAAGTATTTCACTTCTCCATCAAACTTGAAGAGAGTTTTGCAGGGTATAATAGTCTGGGCTGGAATTTGTTTTCGTGTAGGACTTGAAGAACTCTGCTCCATGCTCTCCTTGCCTTCATTGTTTGTGTAGAGAAGTCGGCTGTCATTCTGATGGGTTTTCCTTTGAATGTGAGCTCCTTCTTCTCTCTTGCAGCTTTCAGTATATTATTTTTGTGTTGGATTTCTGGGATCTTAACTATTATATGTCTTGGTGTGTTTCTACTTGGGTTGAAGTTATTTGGTGTTCTGTATGCTTCAGTGACCTGAATGTTGGATTGTTTCCTCATATTTGGGAAGTTTTCTGCAATTATTTCTCTCCAAATTCTTTTTATGTCATTTGTATTGCCTCCTTCATTCTCGTTGATACCAATTATTCTCACATTGTTCATCCTGAGGTCATCTTGTAGGTGATGGATTACTTTGTCCTGCATTCTTGTTGTTTTTAAGAGATCCTTTCTCACCTTTTCACTAGCTGCTCCGGCATCTTCAAGATCTGAAGCTCTGTCCTCGCTTTCACTCAGACGGTTTTGTAGACTCGTGATCAGTATTTTTAGTTCTTCTATATCTCTTTGACTGTGTTTCATGTGTTCTATTTCTTTTCTGTATTGCTCATTCAAGGAATCCATCATATTTCTGATCTCAATATTTTTATCCATGTCTTCTCAGAGGTAGTTATTAATTCTTTTTCTGCTGTGTTTCTTCCAAATTGGGTTTCTTCTGTATATTTCTGGGCTTGTTTCTGTATTTCAGATGGTATGACTTCAAAAAGTTCTTCTTTGATTTCAGAAATTATTTCTGCTTTGAGTTCCTCATGATCTTTCTGCTGTTGTTTCTTTGCTTCCGATGCTGTTATTTCATATATATCAGCTGGAATTGTGCTCTCTGAACTTGTTCTGGGTGAGCATAGTTTTTCCACCCAATGTTTCTGGAATTCATTCTTTATTTCAGATACTATGTATTCAGATATTTCTATCAGCAGGCTTTAGGGCAGGGGATCCATGGAGGTGCTGGTGAGTGGGTCCTAAGGTTTTAGGCCGGTCACTGGCTTGGAAGGCTTGGGGGCAGGGATCCGGGTAGTGTGCGTGGGAAGAAGCCAATGGCTCTCCCTCAGACTCACCACACTCTCACTGATCTGGGAATCCTGGTGAGTCCTGCAAATTCCCACTCGCTGAGAGAGCTTGCGGCGGGATCCAGGAGGTGGCTGGAGTCAGCCGCTGTCTCAGGCCAGTCTCTGGCTGGGTGGTGTGCGCAGGATCGAGGAGGATGGCGGAGTCGGCCACACTGTCTCTGGCTGGTCTCTGGGGCTGGGCGGGCGCGGGCAGGATTGAGGAGGATGACAGAGTCCAATTCCTTCCTTCTGAATAGGTTCATTTTTGGCAGTATATATCATCCTCTTCAGAATTACTCTCCCTTCCAGGTTCTCACACTAAGGATACAATATGTTGTTTGCACATGCAAATCCAACTTATTTCACTTAAGAATATGGTCTCTAATTTTAGCCATTTACCAATAAAGGCCTCAAAATTATCCTGCTTCATAGCCGAGTTATACTCCATTAGGCAAAACTACCACATTGTCTTTACCAGCTCCTCGGGTGATGGGCATTTGGGTGGTTTCCAAGTATTTAAAAACAAATTTCTGTGATGCACATGGGGCTTTTCAGGTTATCTGTTTCACCTTGAATGGACATTTCAAGAAATATGTGTGTTTCCTTTAAATTATTACATATATGAGCAGAAAATAGCCCATCATACCCCCTTATTGGCCTTCTGATGTCTGTGAACTCAGTAATGCTACATGTTCTCTCACTCTTCACATTAATCTTTTGAATCCTCTCTTTGATCTCATTGCTTTTCTCCATTATTTTTCTGCTTACCACTTCCTCCATTCTGCTTACATTTTGGTTTCACTTGCTTATTTGTTCATGTACCAGTTTCTCAAGTTGGAAACACATGCCATTGATTTATATTTTTTCTTATTTTTTAAGATAGATATTTCATCGCTGTAAATATGCTCTAAAAACAGACTCAGCATTTTCTCATGAATTATCCATTGTATTATCATTTTTCTTCACGTTGAACACTTTTTCTTTTTGCGTGGAACTGGGGATTGAATTAAGGCCCTTGAGCTTGCCAGGCAAGCACTTATTCTACTGAGCCATCTCCCCGCCCCCAAACACTCTCTAACTTTCAATTTTCTTTGTTCTTTGGCTCATGACTTGTTTAGAAGTATAATATTTAGTTTCTAAATAGTGATAGCTTTCCAGATATCTTTCTGGTATTGATTTCTAATTTAACCCCATTGTTATTAAAGAACACACTGTGCATGATTTGAAATGTTTTAATTATCAAACAATCTGTGGAACCAGAATGTGATCTATCTTGGTAAATGTTCACTGCAAACATAAAAAGAACATGTAGTCCAATGTTGTTGAGTGAAATATCATATAAATGGTAATTAGGTCAAGTTGCTTAGTAATGTTGTTCACTACCCTCTATAAATCTTCTATTTCAGTGCTAATTTTACATCTACTTGACTATCAATTACAAAGTGTTGAAATGTCTGGCTTGAATGTAGATTTGTCTATTTCTCCTTTCAGTACTATTGGCCTCATGTATTTTGTAGCTCTAAGACTCACAATCATTTATGAGTGCTATATTCAAGTAACTGATGCTTACTGTAAACTGACCCACTTCAACCTGCTCATATTAATTTCTCAGAAATCTACTTTGACTGTTATTTACATAGCCATTCAAGTGTTCTTTCAGTTGTTTATATGATTAACTTTTAATATCCATTATCATTCTTTTGTTTTTAACTATTTGTAGCTAGGACACAATTACCCTTGAATGTAAGTATTTAGACCATTTATATCTAATCTATTTTTGAGGTTGGATTCAAATTTATCATTTGTTTGCTTTACATTTTTCCCATTATTCTTTTTTTACCCATTTTCTTTCTTTCTTTTTTTCTTTATCTTCTTTCTTGGATTATTCGATCTGTTTTAAAATATTTTGGTTGTTCGTTTTTTACAGTAAATTAATCACAGTATATATCAAGTGATATATACTGTTATATTTAATATAAGAAGTTATACAGATATATTTCCATTTCTACCCTTCTATGCCACTAGTAGCAAATACTTCAGTATTCCACATGTTAATACACCACATAAATTGTTCTTACTTTGCCTTAAAAACTCAGCTATCTTCTAAAGTCTTAATAGGAAAAATAATTATTTATTTGAACACATAGTTACCACATCTGTTATTCTTCAGCCCTTGGAATTCATATACATTTACATCTTATTTTATATCTAGAAAGACTTCCTTAAGCATTTTTTTTACAGCATGGATACACTCATGACCCATTCTTTTACCTTTTGAATGTCCAGAAAGTTATTTAACTTGTGTATATTTTAAACAAAAATCTTTGGTCCTCTGTACACAATGCTCCTCATTCTTTTTTTTTTGCTTGTTTTTCTTTTTTCTTTTTTAATTTATGTATTGGTGCAGGGTCTCAATACACAGCTCAGACTCATAGTGACCTTCTAGTTTCAGCCTCCCCAGCACTGGGATTCAGTTTTGGTGGATGACTAGACAGGCCCAGGGCAGGGTCATCCTGGAATGTGGTACCAGGGATTACATCTGGGGCCTTGTGCCTGCCTGGCAGGCACTTAGACTGCTGAGCTATCTCCCCAGCCCTGGCCCTGGCCCTGGCCCTGGTTCTCTTCTCCTCTTCTCTCCTCTCCTCTCCTCTCCTCTCTTCTCTTCTCCTCTCTTCTCTTTTCCTCTCCCTTCCCTTCCCCTTCCCTACCTTCACCTTCCCTCCCCTCTTCTCCCCTCCCTTCCACTCTTCTTTCCTTTTCTTTCCTTTTCTTTTTATACTGGGTTCAAACTCAGAACATTGCATTTGCCAAGCAGACACTTAAACCACTGAGCTATCTCCCCAGCCCTTCTAGTTTCTTTGTAACATTTTCTTTTACACTGATTTTTAACAACTTTATTAAGTAATGTGGTATAGATTTCCTCATGCTTCTTGCAGTTAAGAGTTCATTGAGCTTGGATCTATGAGTTTTATGCAAATTTGGGAAAACATGGCTATATTTCTTCGAATGTTACTTTTATCTTTAGTTCCTTTTCAGATAATCAAACTATAAAGAACCTCTTGAGACTACAGCTTTTTGACACTCTGTTGATTTTTTTCAGTTTTATTTTGTTGTGTGTTTCATTTTGAACCATTCTATTGCTGCACCTGCAAGTTCATTAATCTTTTATCCTACAATATATAATTCGCCAATAATCCCACCCAGTATATTTTCCATGTCATGATATGATTTATTTTTCAAAGTCTCACTGAGACTGCTGGATGAAACATAAACTATATAACAGGGACTATAAAACTACTAGTCAGAATCTTCAGCAAGTTTTTGAAACTAGCAGTTAACTGGTAGGATTCTCACCCTGACTAACTATACATGCTGATACTTGTGAACTAAGCAACTGCACTGAAGATAGCAATGTGTAATAGTAGGGTCATACTTGGAATGCCTGTCATTCTGGTTTTCTAAATACGTACTGCTTGTCATGACATACTAATTACTGCCATACTGTCTCTCAAGTAAATGTTTGTTTTTTGTTAAAAAAGAAGGGGGGGTAATAAATGAAAACAAGAGACAAGGAAATTAAGCTTCTTTTTTAATGTATTTGGTACAGGATCTCACTACGCAGATCAGCCTCGCAGTGATCCTCCTGTTTTCAGCCTCCCCAGTGCCGGAATTACAGGCATGGGCCACCAAGCCCAGTCTTGGTGGCCTGCTCAGTGTTCCAGGAGTGGGGCTGGTATGGCATTTGGTGCCAGGAATCAAACCCTGATCTCTGAGCTTGCCTAACCAGGCTCTTAGACCACTGAACCATTTGCCTGACCTAAAATTAAGATTCTTAAAACAATAATAAATATTTATATCTCCTCTGGTTCTATGAACCAGGATTTGAGAGCAGCTCAACTAGGGTGAATCTTAGTTCGGTGACAACGCTCAAGATGTTGACCAGCCTACAACCATCAGAGCTTTCTGAGATGGAAGATCTATATCTGCTGTGTCTCACTTGTGATTAATATCTTGGTGCTTGCAAGATAACTTCTCACCATGGCGCTCTCCATGTGGAGGCATGAGGGTCCTCACAGTAAGTGGCTGGCTTCCCCCAGAGTGAGTGCTTGAGAAGCACAGAAAGCAGGAGGCTACATCACACACCATCACTTGCATATTCTGTTGGTCCCACAGATGAACTCAGTCACAGTGTGGGAAGAAATTACATAAGAATGTGAGAAATTAAATAAGAATGGGGGCCTTTGGTGTCCAGTTTGCAGGCAGAGTTCTTCAACAAGTGATTTTGATAGAAATGATGAAGATGGTGAAAGTGGCTGGACTTGACATATATTTTGAAAGTATAGGGGCCCGGGGAGATATCTCAGTAGAATAAGCACTTGCCTGGCACGCACGAGGTCCTGAGTTCAAACCCTGGTAACGCAAAAATAAAAAAAGAAAGAAAATATAAAGCAGGCAACCAGGCAAGGTGGCACATGCCTTTGATCCTAGCACTTGGGAGGCTGAGATTGGAGGATTGCTATGAGTTCAAGACCAACCTGGGCTACAGAGTGAGTATAAGACCAGCCTGAACTATATAGCAAGACTTTGTCTCAGAAAAAAAAAGGAAGAAAAAGAAAGAAGAAAGAAAGAAAGAAAGAAAGAAAGAAAGAAAGAAAGAAAGAAAGAAAGAAAGAAAGTGAAAGAAATAAGGAATAGAAATATATGTAGCTCAAAGAATTTAGAATTAAAAGAATTTACATGACCTTGCAAGAAAAAAAAGGAGTTCAGTATAACTACCAGATTTGGATTTGAACAACAGGAAAGGTGAAGGTACATTTATCAAGATGGCAATTACAACGGGAAGAAGACTTAGCGGAAATTGTAAACCCAATTTTAAATATGTGAAGGAGAGATGTCACCTGAGCAAGTGGACATAACAGGCCTGAGTATAGAAGACAGAGGAAAAATAAAAGTAAAACTATGATATTAGGTGAGAAACCCAATCATGAGTATGATATGAAAAGGAGAAACACTAGCACTAAATCAAAAAATAACCTTCAAGAAACTAGAAAGGTTGTAGTGAATGACAGGGGCCAAAGTTCGGGACACTGAAGTATTTCGCAGAGGAAGAGTATTCAAGTGTGCTAAATCCTGCTCACAGGTTCACAGATGACAGCGGACCATGGGCCAATGAAGCTGGAAATGTTGAGATGGCATGAGCTTTACAAGCCCAGCATTTTGTGTTGCAGTGAGGACAAAGCCTATCTGGAAGAATTCAAGAGATAATGGAGAAGAGAAAGTACACAAGAGATCTTTGGATTTTGTTCTTAGTGAAACCCTAAAAGTGGAACCAAAACTATAAAAGAGAGTTCAAGACACTTTGTTTTAAGGTGGTAGAAAAGTAATATATTTATATGCCGAAGGAAATTGCTTTCACTGTTTGCTCACACTCCTACTGCTCCAGAGTATGTGCTGAGCCTTATTTCCTTGTTTTATCATTGCTTTATATAATAGCTTTCAAATCGAATATCAAAGAAAGGTCTATGACTGATTTCTACTACTTCTTCATTATTCCTGTCTACCTTCCAAACTTTGATTCCTTGTGTGTTGGGTGGCAGGTAGGGGAGTTGTATGTGAAGGTATTTTATCAATTGATTCCCTTCAATTCCCTTAAAATCTACATAAACCTCTATTTCTTCTTCTACCATGTCCTTCTGTATTTCAACTATCTACTTTGTAAGTAGGATTTATACTCTTACTTTTCCCCAATGTGCATTTTCTCTCTTTCATTCAGCTCAATTACTCTACTATTGGGATCAGATTGATTAAAAATACAATTAATGTGGCTATGTTTCTACTTTCCATGTTGGGCCAAGTAGTGTGATAATATTAAGTCTCCTCTAGAGTAACTTATCTGGTTATTTAATGTATTTTTATCCATCCTACAGCTATTTACTAAGGGCCACTAAGCGGCCTGAAGTCACTGTTCTAAAGATACAGCATGATAAGAACACAGACGAATCCCTTGTCCTATAGAGCTGATCTCTCAGGAGTGTAACAGACAACAGTCAAATAAATATAACTATAGGTGAAGATAAGGAAAATAAAGTGGATAAAGATTTAGACAGTAATGTATGAAAAGTACTTCCTATTGAATGGTCAGAGTTTCTCAGCAGAGATTTGTATGGAATGAGGGAGGAAGCAATGAATATCTACTGATTTGGCCACCTTACACCACAGGACTTGCAACACACCAGGAAATTGACACAATCATCCTAATCAAATGAATTCCTTTTCTTACTTTTACCTTTATACCTTCCCAACCTTCCTTTCTTTTCTTTTTCTGGGGGGGGAGGGTGGTGGTGGTGGTATGACCTTTATTGAACTTATCTACCAGAGTGGAAATAATATCTGTACAAAACAAAATGTTTGTTACTATAACTTCTGCATCACAATTAAAACCCAAACAGTTTCAAAAACAGTTAACTCGATCAAAACCCACTACTCCAGAATCAATAGCTTCTTTGAAGCCCACAGTAACACTTAAATATGGTTAAGGTTCGAATACAGAAATTTCCAACCCTCCTCTTTCTTCTTCATCTTCTTTTTTCTCTCTCCTTCCTTTTATCCATACTTGTAATAGTTATTCCTATGTTGTTCTAACAGAATTATAATATCCATTAACAAAAAAAATATTAAGATCTGTTGCTATAGCAGACCACCAATTTAAATGTGAAGAAGTTCGTTTGACACTCACTGACTTTGGCATAGTAAGTGTTTAAATGGTAATAATAATGATAGGTTCTAATATTTATTAAATCCTTTTTCTGTTATGGCCAAAACTTAAAGGTTAGGGATAGAGATCTCTACCCACTCTTAGCACACTCATGAAAAGAAAGATGTTTCCATTTGAAAGAAAAGTTCAAGATGAGCTATTCTTTAAAGGACTCTCCTTTATTACTTTGACAAGTTTAATTGAGTTCTGGTTGTTTCTGTTCACATCGCAGATACAGCAGTGAACTCAGGTAGAGCAAAGAGGCCTTGCTGAATCTAGACCCCCACCAGCCATGGGTTGGACCAGCATGCAGCAGTGAATATGGCTGCTGGGTTTCTAATAGACTGATGGTCCCTGCAGATTGCCATGGGGAGAAAGATGCCAAGTCTTCTTGACCACTTACACTAACAGAAACTTTTTATCTGTTCTGTAACTCTTTGCTAAGTGCAGTTTTTAAAAATAAGTTTGCAGCATACCTGCAACAAAGATGAGATCAAATGAGCACTAAATCACCTAGGGTCCCACCTACGAGATCTGCTACTCTCAATTTTAGTTCCTGAGCACACTTATCCAACCATCCATGCCTGTTACCAAATGAATGACCAATTTTCCTATCATTAAAGTGATGATGAACTAGGAAGATAACAATGTAAAAAGTGTTAATTATTGAAACTGCACTATAAATCAGCTTTGAGAAAAAAGATAAGTATACAGCTATATTATCTTAATTCAATGAATAGAGGGATCTGCTCTAATAGTGTTTGTGGATAGAATATCATGTCTGCACCTTGTACAACAAATAACCACTAAGAAAACAATATGCAATGTATTAATTATTGAATCTATTGTACTAATTCAATTTGAAACTGTCTCATTGCTATTTGTTCTTCAATAGAATTATGGAAAAAACTTAATATATGAAAGGAAAAAAATAAAGTGATGATGAAAGTAAAGCTGTTCCAAGAGAGAGAACAATTGGGATGAAAGAAAGGAGAAAAGAAAAAAGAAAGAAAAAAAGAAATAGATATGTATATACACCGGATAGCTTGGATAATCGTACTGCTGATTTCTCTTGGCCTCTTGAAATGAATGGTTGATGCTCAAATTTTTTCTCTTCTTTATAACTTTTTGTAATTTTTTTCAACAATATTGCAGGCTTATATCTGGTCATCTGGATGACTAATATGAAGACAATAATGTGCAGTATAATGACCATTGTTGAAATCCTATCTTTTGTTTAGTGAAATTCTGTATCTTGTCTAATTTTTTAAAATTGTTTTTCTATTCTTTTTTATTAAGTATTATTGTTATTATTTTGATGTATTTGGTACAGGGCCTCACTATGCAGCTCCGGACTCACAGTGATCCTCCTGTTTACAGCCCTTGTAGCGTTGGGATCACAGGCATGCGCCATCATGGCTCAGCACTCCCTCATATGCAGCCGGAACAGCATGTGGTGCAGTGAATCAAACCCTGCTCCCTGTGCTTGCCTTACTCTATTGAGCTATCTAACTGGCCCTGAATAATTAAACAGAGAGACAGAGAGAGGGGCAGAGAGAGAGAGACGGAAAGAGACAGAGAGAGACAGAGAGAGAGACAGAGAGAGACAGAGAGAGAGAACCTTCTGGCTATAATATGATGGAGTAATAGGGACCAAACAATTAAAATTAAAAAACAGGATACAGCAATGACAATAGTTTTCAAAGTCATTGGAAAGTTCCTTCCTGCTGTGACAAAATACACTACAATGAGTAATTTTTTTTTTTTTTTTTTTTTTTTTGTCTTTTTGAGACAGGGTCTCGCTATGCAGTTCAGGCTGGCTTTAAGCTCACTTTGTAGCTCAGGCTGGTCTCGAACTCACAACAATCCTCCTGCCTCAGCCTCCCGAGTGCTGGGATTACAGGCATGCGCCACCACGCCCAGCTTACAATGAGTAATT
Organism: Ctenomys sociabilis; assembly: GCA_004027165.1. Taxonomy (NCBI): domain Eukaryota; kingdom Metazoa; phylum Chordata; class Mammalia; order Rodentia; family Ctenomyidae; genus Ctenomys; species Ctenomys sociabilis. The sequence continues at coordinate 103,219 of PVKA01002945.1, read as the reverse complement.
TTTAATGGTAGAAATTACTTTCTCACAGTTCTAAAGTCTGTAAAAGTCCACAGTCCAAGTGCCACCCTATTTTCTGTTTAACAAACGCTTTGTTGGATGGTGCCTCTCACTGGACCCTAAGATAATGGGAGAGATGAACGCTGCATCCTCAAGTAGCAGAAGACCAAAGAAGACTAAGAAGTCTCCCACAAGATCTTTTACAAGACCAGATCCCATTCACAGACCCCTAAGAACCTAAAAACCTCACCATTGAAACTTACTGCATGGGAGATAAAATTTCAGAATGAATTTGGGAGGGACACAAACATTCAGACTGTAGTGAACATCATGCTCACTGCACCGCATGATCATGACCCTTTAGGCCCAGAAGAAAAAGGGATTAGTCCTGGGATCTCCCCAGTTCGTTTCCTTAAAACTTTATTTTCAGGATGTGGCACAGTGAGGGTGAACCAGAAAGACTCCAGAGAACTCCCACAGTTGAGGAAATAAAGCTTAAAGTTCAGGGGTATGAAGGAAATTAGAGATGGGGCATAATACAATCTCCGAGAAGAAAAAATATAAAGAGACAATTCCAGAGAACTGCCGAAGATCTCCTGGGGTGGACTGCAAAATACTGATCACTGTATATATGTAAAGAAGTTATGCACAGCTGGAGAATAAATCATGCAAAACGATTACAGGTAACAATCAGCCAGACTGAAACACATGAGGTATTGGCTACAGTGCTAAAGCAACCTTAGCCTAACTCATAATTATCCTCAAGCAAAATGCTATTCTGATCAAGCCTAAAATAAATTTAAAAGCAATAAATTTCATAATATATTGCATCCAATAAAAAGTTACCAACTATACAAAGAAACAATAAAATATGACACAAAGAGTACCAAACACCACTACAAATGACACAGGTATTAGAAATAGGTAAGACATGTGAACAGCTATAATAACTGCATTATTATAGTTATTATAATAATATGCAACAGAAGAGGAAACAGTAAACACATTAAATAGCAACATGGAAGATAGTAAAAAAGATAAATATCAAGCATCTAGAGATAAAAACTATAATGTCTGAGATGAAAAATATACTGGATAAGTTTAATGAAAGGTTGGACACTACAGAAAAGATTAGTAAATTGAAAGATATACCAATAGAAACTGTGACAAGTGATACACATGGAGAGAAATAATTTTTTATTTGTTTGGTGAATTCATTTTTTTAATTTATTTTGTAATTGAAGAACAAATAGCAATGAGACAGTTTCAAGACAAATTAACAGAACAGATTCGATAAATTAATACATTGCAAACTGTTTTCGTAATGTTTTCGCATCATACAAGGTGCATACATGATATATTTACATACATTATTATAGCAGATGTCTCTAATCAGTGAATTAAGAGAGTGTAACTATGTACTTATTTTATTTTTTATAACTGAATTATATCACAGATTCAATAATTAATACTTTCTACCTTGTTACTTCCTAATGGTTGTCCATAGTACTAGAAGCCAACATAATATCTTGTCCAACCACAATTAGTGCAAATCTTGTTTCTCATAGAATTATGCAGAAGCACACCATATTTCTCCTATTTATACACACACATCATGATTCTTCCATTGTATACCTTTTTTTTTTTTCTAGGCCTGTCAAAGATGAGTACTCCATTGCCATTAAACCAATTTAGGTGACTGAACTCAGTGACACAATCCAACACAGTCCAGCATTCCACAATAATAGTGAGTTATCTGAAGAAGTTGTTGACTGTAGGCATTTGCACTTCAACTTATTATTATGGCCCCTCTTTATATACCTCATTTTTATACTTATCTGCTGGATAGTTAAGACCAAGATAGACCAAGCCCTATATCCCATAAGATGTAGCTTTTGTTTCTGTTGAGGTCATTGAAGTCCCCTCAGGGTTTATCTTGTAATCCTGTACCTTACCTGTAGATCCTTTAACTGTGTCATCCATGTGGATGAGTCATGGCCAATGCTTGACCAGTTTGCTCTCTATGAGAGCCTGAGAGAAAGTTTTCTCTCCATGTGACTCTCCCCAGGCACACTATACATCATCAGTCTCTTTCCTCTATGGCCCCATAATCTCATTGATCAGAAAATTTGGGGGACAACTGAGTTTCCTGATGTTATAGTACAGGTTCTCATATGTCCTGAGTCTTCACTGACCTTGAAATGCTATGCCGTTCAGTTTGCCCTAACTATCTGCCTCAAATCTTTTTACTGGTTGTTGTACATTTCTATTTTTATTTCTTCTTTTGACTTCTTATAGTAGGGAGACTATATGATATTTGTACATGTGTTTCTGGTTTATTTCACTTATGAGTATATGTTCAAGTGGCATCCACTTCAATATAAATGCTTCAACTTTATCATTCTTTATAGCTGAGTAATACTCCATTATATAGAAATACCACATCTTTTTCAATCATTCCTCATGTAATGGACATCTTGGTTGTTTCAAAGATTTGGTTATCACAAACTGTGCTGCTATAAGCATAGGTACACATATATCACTATCATATAATGTTTTCAGTTCCTCTGGGAAAATTCCCAGTAGGGACGATAGCTGGCTTGAATGGGATTTCCAGTCCTACTCTTTTGAGGAGTCTCCACACTGACCTCCACAATGGTTGTACCAGTCTACATTCCCACCAGCAGTGAAGAAGTGTTCCCTTTTACCCACAACCTTTCCAACATTGGTTGTTGGTTGATTTCCTTATGATAGCCACTCTTTCTGGAGTGAGATGGTATCTCAGTGTTATTTTAATTTGCATTTCATGGATGGCTAGCAATGTGGAGCATTTTTTCATATATTTATTCACTTCTTTAATTTTGTCCTTTGAAAAGTGTGTGTTCATCTCAGATGCCCATTTCTGTACTGGGTCTTTAAATTTGGGGGTCCAAATGTTTTTTTGTTCTTTATAAATTCTAGACAGCAGACCTTTGTCTGATTGCTTATTAGTTAGGATTTTTTTCAAAATTTGTGGGTTGTCTGTTCACTTTGTTGACAATTTCCTTTGACATGCAGAAACTCCTCAAGAAGAGTTGATACCAGTTGTTGATTCTATCAAGTGTTTCCCATGCAAATATATGTTTATTCATGAACTCTTTACCTACCCCTGTGTCTTCAAGAGTTCATCCTACTTTCTTTTCCAGGAGATTGAGTGTTTCTGCTTTAATGTTTAGATCTTTAATCCATTTTAACTTTAGCTTAGTGCATGGTGATAGAGCTGGGACAAGTTTTAGTTTTCGGCATGTAGAAAGCCAGGTTTTCCAGCACCATTTGTTAAGGAGGCTATCTTTCTTCCAGTAGGCTTGTTTGGCCCCTTCATCGAAGATAAGATGGCTGATTGTGTTCGTATATGCCTCTGCATCTTCTAATCTAGTCCATTGATCCTCAGGTCTATTTCATTGTCAATACCATGTTGATTTTATCACAGTGGCTTTGTAGTATAATTTCAAGTCAAGAATTGTGATGCCTACTACCTTGTCTTTATTGGCCAAGATTGCCTTTGCTATTCTAGATCGTTTGTGGTTCCAAATAAATTTTAGGAACGATTTCTCTAGGTCTTGGAGGTATGTTGGTGGCAGGTTGATAGGGACTGCATTAAATCTGTACAGCAATTTTGGGAGTATGGCCATCTTCACGATGTTGGTTCTTCCTATCCAGGAGCATGGAATATCTTTCCATTTTCTGAAATCCTCTATAATCTCTTTTCTTAGAATGTTGCAATTTTCTGTGAAAAGATCTTTGACTTCCTTAGTTAAGTGAATCCCAAGGTATTTCATTTTCCGTGGTGCTATTGTAAAAGGTATTGTTTCCATTGTTTCCCTTTCAGTGTGCTTGTTATCTGTGTAGAAGAATGCTACTAACTTTTGAATATTGACTTTGTATTCTGCTATGCTACTGAATTTCCATATCAGTTATAGTAGTTACTTGGTGGAATTTTTGGAGTCTTCCAAGTAAAGTATCATGTCATCTGTACATAGTGATAATTTAACTTCTTCTTTACCTATCCTTATTCCCTTTATTTCTCCCTCTTTTCTAATGGCTGTTGCTAATGATTCCAAAACTATATTGAATAGGAAGGGTGATAGAGGACATCCTTGTCTTGTACCTGATTTAAGAGTAAAAGATTTCAGTTTTTCCCTGTTTAGAATTATATTAGCTCTTGGGTTATCATAGATGGCTTCCATCAAGTTAAGGTAGAGTCCATCTATTCCAATTTTCTGTCGGGTTTTGAACATGAGTGCTTTTCCTGCATCAATTGAGATGATCATGTGGATTTTAGATTTCAGTCTATTAATATAGTGTATTACACATATATTTTTGAATATTGAACCATCCTTACATCCCTGGGATGGATCATACCAGGCCATGGTATATGATCTTCTTGATGATTTGCTGTATTCTATTTGTTAGAATTTTACTGAGTATTTTTGAATCTATGTTCATGAGGGAGACTGACCTGTAATTCTCCTTTTTGGTTGTATCTTTCCCTGGTTCTGGAATCAGCACAATACTTGCCTCCAGAAATGATTTTGGGAGGACGGCTTCCTTTTCAATTTCATTGAAGAGTTTGACAAGTGTAGGGAATATATCTTCTATAAATTTCTTGTAGAATTCAGCTGTGAATCCATCAGGACCTGGACTTTTCTTTGTCAGTAGGCTTTTTTATTACATTTCGTATTTCATTGGTTGTTATTGACTTATTGAGAGTTGTTATATCTTCTTGGTTCAGTTTTGGTAATTTGTACATTTCAAGGATTCTGTCCATTTCTTCAGTGTCTTCTATTCTGTGAGTGTAAAGATTCTCAAAGTAATTATTAATAACCTTCTGAATTTCCGTTGGGTCTACAGTGATTTCACCCTTTTCATCCCTTAATGCATGTACTTGAATTTTTTATTTCCTCTTTTTGATCAGGGTGACAAGAGGCTTATCCACTTTATTTAGTCTTTCAAAGAACCAACTTTTTGATTTGTAGATTCTTTGAATTGTTTTCTTCATTTCAATTGAATTAATTTCTGCTCTCATCTTTATGATTCCTTCCCTTCTTTGTGCTCTGGGTTTCATTTGCTCTTCTTTTTCTAGTTGTTGGAGGTACAACGTTGGGGTGTTTATTTGTTCACATTCTGTTGTCCTAATGTGTGAGTTCATAACTATGATTTTCCCTCTAAGAACTGCTTTCATCGCATCCCCTATATTCCGATAAGTTGTGCTTGAATTTTCTTTCAATTGTAGATATTGTTGAATTTCTTGTTTAATTTCATTTGTGACTCATTGATTGCTGAGTAGGGTGTTGTTTAGTTTCCATGAATTTAGTGGGTTTTTCTGGTTTCTTTTGTCATTTATTTTCAATTTCATTGCATTGTGGTCAGATAGTATGCATGGGATAATTTCTCTTTTGTTGCATATACTTAGGCATGACCTTTGGACTAGTATGTGGTCTATTTTGGAAAATGACCCGTGTGCAGCTGAAAAAAATGTGTATTCAGCTGTGGTTGGGTGGAACACTTTGTATATGTCCACCAGGTCCATTTGTTCCAAGCTCTCGTTCAGTTCTGCTACTTCCTTGCTAATTTTTTGTCTGGTTGACCTATCTTTTTGAGATAAGGGTGTGTTAAGATCTCCTGTTAAGATTGTGTTCTTAGACATTAAGTTTTTCATGTCCCTTCAGATTTGTCTTACATAGTTGGGTGCTCCTGTGTTTGGTGCATAGATATTTATGAGTGTTATTTCTTACTCTTGAATTTTTCCCCTGACCAATATATAGTGGCCTTCTTTGTGTCGTTTGATCATTCTTGGTTTGAAGTTGAGACTGTCTGAGAACAGAATTGCTACTCCTGCTTTTTTCTGAGGTCCTGGGGCATGTAGTATTGCTTTCCATCCTTTGACTTTGAGCCTAAGAATGTCCTTTTGAGTTAAGTGTGTTTCTTGTATACAGCATATTGTTTCATTTTGTTTCCTAATCCACTGTGCCAGTCTATTTCTCTTAATTTGTGAATTGAGTCCATTTATATTGATGGTTATAATTGTAATGTGTTGACTTACATTTGTCATGATATTTACCTGCTGTTGTTTACTACTTTGTATCCTGTGTTTAATTGTCAGTCTTGTTTAGTGGGTTCCTTTCTTTCTCATTCGTGGAGTTCTGGTCATTGTGGTCTCTCTCTAGATCCTCTTTCAGTAGCCTGTGTAGGGATGGCTTTGTTATCATGAAATTCTTTAGTTGTTCTTTGTTGAAGTATTTCACTTCTCCATCAAACTTGAAAGAGCTTTTTCAGAGTATAATAGTCTGGGCTGGAATTTGTTTTCATACAGAACTTGAAGAACTCTGCTCCATGCTCTCCTTGCCTTCATGGTTGTGTAGAGAAGTCAGCTGTAATTCTGATGAGTTTTCCTTTGAATGTGATCTGCTTCTTCTCTCTAGCAGCTTTCAGTATATTATTTTTGTGTTGCATTTCTGGGATCTTGACTATTATATGTCTCAGTGTGTTTTTACTTGGGTTGAAGTTATTTGGTGTTCTGTATGCTTCATTTACCTGAATGTTGTATTGTTTCCTCATATTTGGGAAGTTTTCTGCAATTACTTCTTCCCAAATTCTTTTTATGTCATTTGTGTTGACTCCTTCATTCTCACTGATGCCAATTAATCTCACATTGCTCATCCTGGCATCATCTTGAAGGTGATGGATTATTTTTTCCTCCATCCTAGTTGTTTTTAAGAGATCCTTTCTCATCCTTTCATTAGCTGCACCAGTCTCTTCAAGATCTGAAACTCTGTCTTTGCTTTCACTCAAATGGTTTTCTAGACTCATTATTGATGTCTTTAGTTCTTCTCTATCTCTTTGACTCTATTTCATGAGTTGTATTTCTTCTCTGTTTTGCTCATTCAAGGAATCTGTCATATTTCTGATCTCGCCTATTTTTTTATCCATGTCCTCTTTTGAGATAGTTGTTAATTCTTTTTCTGCAGAATTTCTTCCAAGTTAGGCTTCCTCTGTGTATTTCTGGACTTGTTTCTGTATTTCAGATGCTATGATTTCAAAGAATTCTTTTTTTCAAAGAATTCTTTTTTGATTTCAGAAATTATTTCTGCTTTGAGGTCCTCATGTCCTTTCTGCTGTTGTTTCTTTGCTTCAGATGCTGTTAATTCATACGTTTCAGCTGGAATAGTGCTCTCTGCACTTGTTCTGGATGAGCATTGGTTTTCCCCCAGATGTTTCTGGATTTGATTCTTTATTTCAGATGCTATGTATTCAGATATTTCTTGTTTTATTTCAGGAATTAATTCTTGTCTGAGTTCCTCTATACCTTTTTGCTGTTGTTCCTTTGCTTCCATACCTTTAATTCATTCATTTCAGCTGAGCTAGTGAGATTGCACTTTTCTCGTTGTCTTTGTCATTTTGTATAGCACTGCCCTCTGACCTTTGGTGTAGAGCTTTGGTGCAGCTATAACCTTAGCGTGTAATGAGATTCGGGTCCCAGTCTATTAAGTTTGAGATTATCCAGTTATGCCTGGCCTGGATGTAGCTGTTGTGTTCAGTTCTTTTTTGCTGCTGCTCCTGTGGTTCCCTTCTGTTGGTTCCCTGGCCAGGCAAGCATGAACTGTGATGCAGAGTGAGTAGTAAAAATTCCCACTATCTTGGCTGGCTTTGGGGTAGGGATCCGGAAAGTTGCCAGAGTTGGCCCTCATGTCTGAGGCAGGTCACTCTCTAGGTAGGCAGGCCTGGGCGTTGGTGGATCCTCTGGGCTCCCAGAAGGAGAGTGGATGTTCTTATTCACTGGGTAGGCTGTGCTGGGTCAGCCAAGCTGTGCTGGGTCCGGGGCCGCAGACCAGAACCAGAGAAGGCTGGAAAAGGTCCCTCCTGCATGGCTGGCTTGGAGCTCTCACTCACTGGCCAAGCTTCGCTGGGTCTGGGGCCCCAGTATGGACTCTGAGAAATACTTTTTAAGACTCATAGAGGAATTTTTACTTGGACAACTGAAAGAAGACTAAGACTTGCATAATTTGTTTGCATGCGTGTGTGTTTATTTTTTATTGATTTTAATGAGAAAAAAGATAAAACAGCAGTGAAACTTTCAGTATTAATAATATTAATATTAACATTATTAATATTGTATTAATAATATTAATATTAACATTATTAATATTGTATTAATATCTGTTACAATATTAATACATTGCATATTGTTGTCTTCATAGTAGTTATTCAGAGGACAAGATTCAGACATAATATCTTGTCTAAACAATATCAGTATAAATCTTTCTTCTCAATGAACTAAAAGAAAGTAGCTATATATCTATCCTAACTATCTTATAGGTCTTGCTTCGACTTGGTCTTAACCATCCAGCAGAAAGTATAACCACAAGGTGTAAAAGGGGGGCCAGGGAGATGGCTCGGTAGAATAAGCACTTGCCTGGCAGGTGCATCAGTCTGAGTTCAATCCCTGATTCAACCATCAAATATAAATAAAAACATTAAAAAGCTGGAGGAATTTTTCACCGGATCTGTACTACAAAAAAGGTTACAAGGGCTATGAGAAAGTTCAGTGGACTAAGCATGCTTAGGCAAGCACAGGGACCAGAGTTCAATCCCCTGCACCACATGCTCTGTGGCCCTACCCCAGGGTATGCAGAGCTGGCTACTGAGACCGGGCGTGGTAGTTCACACTGGGGAGGCTGAAAACAGGAGGATCACTATGAGTCCTAGCTGTGTAGTGAGACCCTGTACCAAATACATGAAAAAGAAAGGCTACAAAAATCTTTCTGCTACAAGATAAATAATATCAAATGGAAATATGGCTCTACACAGAGAAATCTTAATATTTTCAAAATAAAAATAGAGATATATATTTGAGTTTTTCTTAATAATATACATCTTTTATATGTAAAATTAATAAAATTGTGTTGGGCTTAAAAATATCTAATAGAAGATATGTGATAAGAGCATAAAGACAAATGAAAATATACTGTAGTAAGGCTCTTCTACTACCTGTGAAGCAATGTACCATTGCTTGAAGTAGACAGTGAGGAAGTTCACTACTATATACAACCACTCAAATAACCCATGTAACTAATAAAGAAGACCAAATAATTAATAAAATATAACCCAAAAGACATGAGGAAAAGGGAAGGTGAGAATAAAAAGCACAAAAGAAAAAAAATAACAAGATGGTAGATATAAGCTTAACTATGTCCATAAGAAAATTAAATGGAAAGTGAACAAAATATATGCACAAGGAGAAAAGAGACCTGGTTTGAGCTGGTAATATAGCTCAGTGATCTAAAGTGCCTGCCCAGGCAAGCTTAGACAAGCCCAGGGACCACAGTTTGATCCCGGACACCAAAGTTTCCAGGGCAAGCTGAGCTGGCCACGAGAGAGAGGGAGGGAGAGAGAGAACTTGTGAGACGGTACATATTTTAACAACAGTAAGATTCAAATATATGTTGCCCATAACAAATCCAGTTTAATTATAAAAACTAAAATAAGTTAAAAGTGAGCCAGGGTGACAGCTCAGTGGTCTAAGCACCTGCCTGGCAAGCGCAAGGACCTGGGTTCGATCCCCAAACTGCATGCCATACTAGCACTGAGTAATTCCAGCTCAGAGAAGACTAAAACAGGAGGATCTCTATGAGTCTGAGCTGGGTAGTGAGACCCTGTACCAAATAAACAAATGAATTAATAAAAGATATTTTTAAAAAATAAGTTAAAGCTAAAAGGATGGAAAAAGTTATACTATAAATTATTCAAAATAAAGCTGGATTTGAAACTGTCTCGTTGCTGTTTGTTTCTAAATAAAATCAATAAAATAAGGGGCTGGGGAGATGGCTCAGTGGAATGGGCGCTTCCTTGGCAAGCGCAAGAGCATGTGTTCAAACCCCAGTTCCACCAAAATAAATAAATAAATAAATAAATAAAGGTAAAATAGAGGAAAGGTTAGAAAGTTCCTAAAGGATAAAGACTTACAAGCTGCTTGCGTGGCTGGATGCATCACGCGAGGTTTCATCTATATAGGCAAGTGGTAAAGTTTGTCTGCTACTCAGTTTCCCGTGTTCGGGAAAGAAACTGCTCCTGCAATGCAAATCTGAACATCAGATCCACAGCAGCCCCGGTGCCAGGCTTCTGGACCAACACCGATCCCCCATTCCCGCCCACAGCCGCCTAGTCATGCTGCCCAAAGTGAAGATGGAAGCCCTGGGACTGGCTCGACCACATGGGGAACAGGGCCAGATGCCGGAGAACATGCAAGTGTCTCAATTTAAAATGGTGAATTACTCCTACAATGAGGATCTTGAAGAACTCTGCCCCATGTATGGTGACAAGGTGTCTGGGTACCATTATGGGCTCCTCACCTGCGAAAGCTGCAAGGGATTTTTTAAGCGAACAGTCCAAAATAATAAAAGGTACACATGTATAGAAAGCCAGAATTGCCAAATTGACAAAACACAGAGAAAACATTGCCCTTACTGTCAATTTCAAACATGTCTGAGTGTTGGAATGAAGCTAGAAGCTGTAAGGGCAGATCGAATGCATGGAGGAAGGAATAAGTTTGGGCCAATGTATAAGAAAGACAGGGCTCTGAAGCAACAGAAAAAAGCCTTCATCCAAGCCAATGGACTTAAGCTAGAAGCCATGTCTCAGGTGATCCAAGCGATGCCCTCTGACCTGAGCATCTCCTCAGCCATGCAGGGTATCCACTCCGCCTCCGAGGGCCTACCTCTGAACCATGCTGCCTTGCCTCCCACAGACTAGACAGAAGCCCTTTTGTCAGTTCTCCCATTAGCATGACAATGTCAGCAGCCTGCAAGGTTACCGGACATATGGCCATTTTCCTAGCAGGGCCATCAAGTCTGAGTACCCAGACCCCTACACCGGCTCGTCCGAGTCCATTATGGCCTGTTCCTACATGGATGGTTACTAGACCAGCTGTCCATCAAGCATTCCACACCTGATACTGGAACTTCTAAAGTGTGAGCCAGACGAGCCTCAGGTGCAAGCCAAAATCTCGGCCTACCTGCAGCAGGAGCAGGCTAACCCGAGCAAGCACGAAAAGCTGAGCTCATTCGGCCTTATGTGCAAAATGGCAGACCAAACCCTCTTCTCCATCATCGAGTGGGTGAGAAGTAGCATCTTCTTCTGGGAACTGAAGGTTCATGACCAAATGAAGCTGCTTCAGAACTGTTGGAGTGAGCTCTTAATTCTCGACCACATTTACCGACAAGTAGTACATGGGAAGGAAGGGCACATCTTCCTGGTTACTGGGCAACAAGTGGAGTATTCTATAATAGCTTCACAAGCTGGCGCCTCCCTCAACAACCTCATATGTCATGCTAGTGGCAAAACTTTGGTCCCTGCAGCTTGATCAGCGAGAGTTCATGTGTCTAAAATTCTTGGTGCTCTTTAGTTTAGATGTCAAAAACCTCGAGAACTTCCAGCTGGTTGAAGGTGTCCAGGAGCAAGTCAACTCAGCTCTGATGGACTATACACTTTGCAACTACCCCAGCAAGCAGAGAAATTTGGGCAACTACTACTTGGACTTCCGGAAATCCATGCAATTAGCATGCAGGCCGAAGACTACCTCTACCACAAGCAGCTGAATGAAGATGTCCCCTATAATAACCTTCTCATCGAAATGTTGCATGCAAAGAGAGCGTTAAGTTACAACCCTCGGGGCGCTGCTTTCAAAACAAAAAGAGACTGAGGTGGGAAGGGGAAGAAGAACAGGAAGAGAAAAAAATAATACTCTGAACTGCTCCAAGCAACACACTAATTAAAAATTTGGCTTAAAGATATTGAATTTTAAAAAGCATAATAATCAAATACTTAATAACAAATAAGGGGCCGGGAAGATGGCTCAGTAGAGCAAGCACTTCCCTGGCAAGTGCAAGGGTCTGAGTTCA
>PVKA01002945.1:14308-91186 GCA_004027165.1 Ctenomys sociabilis | reverse complement strand
GATCTTTGCTGTGAAGAAATTTAGTAATTAATCTGCATTATTAATTAGGCTTGTTCATCAGGCGTCTGCATTTACAAAATTCCTCCATGGTGGAGCAAAACTGAAACACTTCTGAAGAATGCATCGGCTGTACCTGGATAGTTCTCTTCCTCTCAAAACCCCGACACCTTCCGCCCTGTGACCACAGAATCTGTGCTTAGGACCTGTGGTCAGACACGCCCAATAGTAGCTCCACTAAATCATGAATTCTGAATGTTTATGTCATAGACTTACAAACAGCTAATAAGAACAGTCTATAAATATGTCAGCTTGCCATTTTAGATATGTTCTGGTTTGTTTTGTCACGTGTTCATGATTGGAAAAAAGCAGGCAGTACCCTCTTCTATCATATATAAGCATTAATTAATATTAAGGGATATGGCTACCAAGTTTTAAAGCAAATGCTTCATAACTAAAGCAAGTTAAATCTTATTTCTGCTATTGTTGGTGAAACGTGGCTTTGGCATTGTTGAATTTCATAAGAAACCAACCAAAAAGGCTTATTACTAAGATAGAGCTGTCTTTGTATTTGGCAAAAGTTTGTATTCATTTAGAAACAAGACTTTAAACCTCTTCTTGGGATGTCATGTACTCACAGTGCTAAGTAGTTGAGTGTAAAAACTGCAGCACGTGAAGCTATGCAAAATGACAGAAAAACAAAAAGTGAGCTGATGATAAAATGACCCCAGGCTCACTCTCGACGCGATGCATATCACCTAAACCCAAGATGGAAACTGATTTTTTATGTGTAGCCTGGAAAGATATCAGTGTAATTAAAATCTTTCCCAGAGGGGAAAGGAAGAGAGTGACCCTTTCAGTCTTGGGCCAAAGTCTGCTGTGGAACAAATATTGGAGGACAACGAATTGCAAACAAACTCTCCGAACAACGCTGTCAGTATTATTAACACACAATGCCCCAGGTATGAAAGTCTTGCCTTATTTCATGATTCTAAAAGGTAGCTGTGCAGATGTAGATCAACATTTGTTTAAAATAAAGTATTAATACGTTAAAGTCAAATAAAAATATAATGTTTACATTCTTTAGGTCCTGGGAGTGGGGTCGGGGGGACTGTGATATTACAAAATAGCAAAAGCAGTAATTTCTTTAATGTTATTTTTCTGATTGGTAATTATTTGTAACAGTGGTTAATTACTCTATGTCATGAGACACTAAAATTAGAAACAGGAATCTCATTTAGACTTTAATTTTTTTGAGATTATCAGCAGCACAATCACTTGTAGAAACTGTAAAAAAAAAAAGTATCTCCTAGTTCTTTAATTTTTCATTAATGTTTCTGGCTTTTGAATAGTTTATTTATATTGTATATCATAGTTTCAACTGTAGACAATTATGATGTGAATTTATTGTACCTCGGTTTCACTTTTGTGTAAGAGATAGCCAGGACTGAAGAAACCAAATATATATGTTTACTATAGCATGTCTTCAAGTTAGTGGAACATAGTTCAGGGACATAGAAGGGTCTAATGAATTAAATTTATCCACTTGATTAAATGTCTGTAAATCTTCATAATTATAATTCCTACTGTAGCTTATTTAATATCAATTGTAAATTATGTGACTTGTAGCTTCCTCTGTTTTCAAGTAAATTTAACAAGGTGGAGTCTTACTGGTTTTCCCTTCAAACATTGTAAGTTGTATACCAAAGATATTAGTTGTTACTTCAGTGTGTACAAAGAAGATTATTTTATTATTCTTGTTAATCACCGCTGATGTTCGCCCTCATGAAGGGCACACCCTAGCCAAGCTGGGCATCAGCTTGTTCCCAGTCTCAACCCCCTGTGTTATCTTTATGGTTCAAAGGGCCATGCAGAATCACCGACCAGAGCTCAGATCCAAGCATGAAAGAGAACGGCAGCAGCATTGCTTCCCTTAGTTAAAGCCCAAGCCAGCTAGTGGCAGGTGAGGAGGACTGGTGTGGTCAATGGCTAATGACAGACAGGTTCCTGGCCTGTGTGCAGCATGGGTGAGGTGACTTAGAGATGAGAAGAAGTTACTGGGAGGGTCTATAATATCACAAAGGTTGCCAGCCTGTGAATTCTTAAAATCTGTTCTTTCTTGCTTTATGTATTCAGTCCTAATAGCCGAAATGAAACCTGAAAAATGTCAAATACCGGCATGTTGTCCCCCAGGTGACTGACACCCTGTCTGGTGTTTCCCAAGTTAGGCAACATGGGCACATTTATGCTGCCGGTGAAACCAAGGGCAGAAGCTGGCAAGCAGGACTGTGACAGCTGCCCGTGCCCCCCGAAATTGGCCAGTGAAATTTTCTGATGTGAATTGCTGATCAGCTTGGGGTCAGACATTGACTTAGCCAATCACAGGACTTACCAGTACAAGCAGACTCAAATACAAAGGTTTTTGGCTTAGCTTAGTTTACTAGAGTTGGTCTATGTTTATTAACAGACAATCTGTCATGTCTGGATATTGATATTACAAATTACGCAACATTTAGAGTGTGAAGTCAGTTATGCATTGACATTTTCTTAATGTATCAGTGAAATATATATTGTCATGTCAGTGCTTGCCAGAAATTTCTCAACAAAATGGAATTTTTTTCAGTATTTCAATAAATATTGATATGCCCAGCCTGAAAGAAAAAAAAAGGATAAAATAATAAAGCTGGAGTAGCTGTACTAACATTAGACAAAATGGGTTTGAGAGCAAAGAATATTACAAAGACAATAAAGCTTATTTCACAATAATAATATGCAACATTCATTAAAATTCCAAGAATTTTAAATATTCATGTATCTAATAATAAAAATCTTCAAAAGTATATCCAGCAAAAACTTATACAACCAAAAGAAAGAACAGACAAGTTCATGACTATAGTTTGAGATTTCAGTCTTTTCTCAATAAGTGATACAAGTACAGTCAGTGAGAGTACAGCAGATTTAACGTTACCAACTAATTTGGCTTAATGACATTTAGCAGCCAATCAATCCAACAAATGTAGAACACACATTCTTTTCAAGTGCATACATAATATTTACCAATATACATATTTCTGTTTATGAATACTTTCTCAAAGATTACAAAATCACTCAATATACATAAAGTATATTCTCTTGTTAAATTAGAGGAAAAAATCACAAAATAATATTGAAATATCTGGAAACCAAATGATACAGTGCTGCATAACTCATAAGGCAAAGAATAAACCAATTAGAAATAACACAAGTCTATCACCATGCACTACACTAAAATAGAAATAGATCAAAGATCTAAATATTAAACCAGAAACACTAAATGTGCTGGAAGGGAGACTAGCCAGAGCTCTTGAAGACATAGATGTAGGTAAAGAGTTCATGAACAAAAGCCCAGTTGGACAGGAAATAATACAAAAAGTCAATACCTGAAATCTCATCCTATTAAAAAGCTTTTGCCCAATGAAAGAAATTGCCAACAGGGAATACACACTTTTCAGAGGAAGAAATACAAATGGCAAATAAATGCATAATGACAATTCAGCATCACTGGTTATTAGGAGAATGCAAATTGAAACAACTCTGAGATCACATCTCATTCCAGAAAGAAGGGCTGTCATCAAGATATCAACGAATAACAAATATTAGTGGGGCTGTAGGGGTAAAGAAACCTTTTTACATTGTTGGTGGGGAGTGTAGACTGGTGCAATCACTATGAAAATCAGTGTGGAGTTTATTCAGAAAAGTAGGATTAGAGGTTCCATTTGACCTAGCTATTCACTTCTGGATATCTTCCTGGGAAAATTAAAGAGCATAACTCTGCAGCAATATACGTGTACCCATGTCTTTATAGCAGCACAGTTTACAGTAGCTAAATCTTGGAAACAACTCAAATGTCCATAGCTATGTATATAGCTATAAAGAAAGATAAGTTTGAGGCATGTTGAGGTAGATGGATGCACCCTGAGATCATACTCTTAAGTGAAATAAATCACTCACATGTGTAAACATCACATTGTCCCCCTGGTGTGAGAAACTGAAAGAATAAATAAGAACCAAAATGTAAAATAGGTATTGTGAAATGGGAAGAAATTGTTCAAAAGGAGAGATGAACTAGGGTTGAGGAAAGGAAGGAAATTAAAAGGGGAAAGTACAATCTAAAAAGGATGAAATGGAAACAATGCTTTGTAAGTAAGGATAGAAAGATGGGTTTAAGGGAGGAAAGGGAATTGGAAAATAAAGACCAGTCTAAATATTTCATGTATGGGTACAAATTCCCCATGATGAAAACAGTCATTGTGCATATCTAAAATGTACTAATAAGTTTTATATTTTAAAACCAAACAAGTTAAAAATGAAATAAAATTTCATCAAAAAATAAATTAGAAATTAAAGTGTTTTGAATTGAAAGAAAAAGTGAAAAGAGAATGTATCAAAATTTGAGGATGTAACTAGTATAGTACTTAGTATTAAATGCCTAAGAAAAGTCTCAAATCAATAACATTCATTTTCATCATAATAACATCTAAAGTTGAAAAAAGAACAAATGAAATTGAAAGTAAATTTAAGAAAAAAATAATGAAAATGAGTATCTTTTGAGGGAGAATAGGAAAAGATAGAATAAGGCTCATATAACTAAGCTGTTTCTTTGTTTGTTGAGAAGTAAAAATAATAAACATTTAGTTAGGTTAATCAGAAAGGTAGGAAAGACACAGATTAACACTAAGAATGAAAGTGATGTGCAGTGGTTTGTGTCTGGATGTATCTGGCCTCTCTTGGCCATAGGGGGTAGGACTTTTGAAGGTGGCTGAATTTAGAGTTTGTAACTAGTTCATTATCTAGAACTTTGGGAAAGTGTGTCCTGCAGCCAGCCTAGGGCAGGTAGCCTACACACTACATAGGAGAGGAAAAACCTTGCTCTTCTGTTATGCTCTTATTGTTTTTGCTGTCTTACCCTGCCCTGCACTCTTTTTTTAAAAATGTATTTAGTACTGGGTCTACAAGGTCTCACTACACAGATCAGACTCATAGTAATCCTCTTGTTTTCAACCTCCCAAGCACTGGGATTACAGGGGTGTGCCACGATGTCCAGTCTCTGCCATGCACTCTTCCTCCCTTGTGAGGACATCCTGCCTTGGAGCCAGCTAATCATGAACTGAACTTCTGCAAACTGTGAGCTAAATCAACCTTTCTGCTTTAATTTTGGTGCTCGCTATTTTGTCCCTGCAAATGCAAAAAGTAACTAACACAGAATGCTATTGCTATAGATTCTACAGATATGAAAAGGACATGATGAGAACTTTATTAACAAACTGATGCCTGTGATTTTAACAATTTAGAGGAAATGAAATTTTTTTGAAAGATTACAGCTACTAAAACTTAAGAATAAGTGGATATCCCAGATGACCAGGTGTCTAATTTACAAAATGTATTTGTAGTTCAGAGTCTTCACAAAAGCAGGCTCCACACTAGGCTCAGACTCCTGATACCAATATTTCAGGAAAAAAATACCAAATCTACATAAATTTCTTCCAAAATAAAACTAAATAGGAGAGAATACTTCTCAGTTCATTGTATTAAAGACAGAATTACCCTGATATCAAGCCAGAGAGAAGCATTACAATTAGAAAACTATATACATATATCTGGTAAATATACAAATAATTCTCAACAAAAATATTAACGAATTTAATATAACATTGCATTCAAATAAAATAACTAACTCACCATATTAGCTGTCTTAGTTACTTCCCTTGTTACTGGAACAAAATACTTGACAACCACAATTTAAAGAAAGAGCTTTATTTTGGCTCAGATTTTAGTTCATAGTTGGTTCGCACAAAAATAGGGTGGCATGACAAGAGGGTTATGGCAGAGGAGAGCTACTCATGGGTTGGGAAACAGTAAGCAGAGAGGAAAGAACGGCCAGGGATACAAATAAATCCTCCCAGGCCATGCACCCAGGGACCTGCCTCTTCCAGCCAGGTCCCATTTACTCACAGCTATAAGCCCCCTTAATCCAAGCCCTTCCAAAAGGCATGCTTCTGAGTGCTTGAGGCTTTTGGGGGACCAAGACTTGCAAGTTTGAACTCAACCTAGGCAACTTATCAAATTAGCAAGATCCTGTCTCAAATTTAAATCACAAAAATTGTAAATGCTGGGGATGTAGCTCAGTGTGAAGACCCTGTGTTCAAGCTCCAGGAACACACACACACACACACACACACACACACACACACACACACACATTTTTATGTAAAATATGTGAACAATATTGAAAAATAAGAAGGGGCTTGGGAGATAGCTTAGCAGCATAAGCACCTGCCTGGCAAGTGCAAGGTCCTGAGTTTGATTCCTGGTGCTGACAAACAAAACAAAGCAAATAAATAAATGTTTAAAAATAGGCAATAAAAAACCTCAAAAGTAACCCAATAAATGGGCAAAGATTTCAATGTCTACTTGCCAAAGAAATTACATTAATTACTAATTGTAACATAAAAAATGTCTAACATTGGTAGTTATTATGGAAACATAGACTAAAACCATAATGATATATTAGAATGATTTCAATTTTAAGAACTGATGGTACCAAGTGCTAACAAAGATTCAGAGTAACTGCAATTGTGTGCACTGGTGGTGGGACTGTAAAATGATGCCAACAATTTAGAAAATAATTTGGCAGATATTTTAAGAAGTCAAGTATACACCCAATATATGATTCAAGCAATCTGCCCTTAGGTGTTATTTCAAGTAAAATGAAAGGGCCCACAGGCACAGTGGACTAAGCACCTGTTTAGGCAAGAGCAGGGACCAGGTTTTGATCCCACCCTCAGGCATGCTATGCTGGCCAAGTCTGGGTGTGATAGCACTTACCTGTAATCCCAGCACTGGGTAGGCTGAAACAGGAGAATCACTATGAGCTCCAGCTATAGCAAGGCCCTGTACCAAAAATAATAATAATAATAATGATAATTATATATATATATATATATCAAGTAAAATGAAAAATTTTGCCTGTACAATGACGTGAATGTGAACATTTATGGAAGACTTATTTGTAAGAGCCAAAGACTTGAGAAAACCAAAATGTCCAACAAGTGTATGAATAAACAATGGCAATATATCTATACAGTGGAGATCTAATGAGTAGCAAAACATATATATACTATTGCTATATGGAACAATACAAATCATTTTCTAAATAATTATGCTAAGTAAAAGAAACTAGACAAAATAGAATGTATATAGTAAGGTTAAATGTATATATAACATTAGAAAATATAAACTACTTTATGATAACAGAAAGCAGATTAGTGTTTGCCTAGAGACAAAGGAGGGATAGGCATGAAATGATGATGGAGTAGAAAGGTAGCACTCTAAAGGATGTGAGAAGCTAGGATGTATCCAAGGTGTTGAGCACTTGCTTAGCATGTGCAGGGTCCTAGGTTCAATCCCCACTGCAAAAAGAAAAAGAAAAAAAAATGGAAAGAGTATGAAACTTTCAGTAGCGCACATTTCATTATCTTGGCTTATTGTGGTAGTTTTATCATCAAAGTCTGAAAATATATATTTTAAATATGCATAGTTTAATGTAATTTGACTAATCTTGAATGAAACTGTTAAAGCCATCAAGGTTTTTTGCTTTTAAACTATCATACTCTTTTCTTTCTTTAAAACATCATAGTTTTTCAATTACAAATACTCACCCAAATGTGGCTCTGCCCTGTATGCATAGCTGATCCCCGCATGACTGACATGTGCACCAGCACACAGAGCACACTTGTCCTGACGTGGCGTCATGTTTGAGATATATTATGACAGTATCCTCACAGTCGTTGGCTAGGTGTATCCCCTTTTAACACTAAAATATTTCAGGATTCAATCACCATGCCATTGATATGCTTTGAAGGAATAGGTAAAACAGTAAGTTCATTGAACCTTGACACTTGTGTATAGATAGATATTTTATTAATCTTGAAACAATAATGTGTATTTGTAAAATGGTAGCACATTATTTTTTCCTGGATTTTTTTTCTCTCACCCTGATCTTTCTTTTTTTCAGAACCGGGGATTGAACTCAGGCCCTTGTGCTTACCAGGCAACCACTTACTCTACCGAGCTATCTCCCCAGCCCCTCACCCCGATGTTTTTGCTTAGGCATTCCCAACATTCTTTGTAGCCAGGTAGTACTGGACAGAAATGGCAAAATTAATTCTCAGTATATAAGAATTTTCATAGAAAAATTCAGTTCCTTAAAGGATGAGAATTTTCAAGGAAAATTCAGACTTTTCAAGTTAAAAGGCCACAGAAAGGACCTGAGGCATAATTAGTAGATGCAGAAAAATGTACAATGATTAAAATACATAATAGAACAAGATTTTTGGCTCCAGGAAAGAATCAGCATGTACAGACTGAGGCGAAATGGTGGAGAAAGAGGAGGAAAGAGAACATGGATAACACACCTGCCCGAGAAGAGGCCTCTGCTCTGCCTACTATTGCCAGGGTGAGTCCAAGTATTAAGATAAGAGAAGTTTAATATGGCTTTACTCTACATACCTCCTTTTTATAATTTTCTGCTGGATGCTTAAGACCAAGATAAAGCAAGACCTATATAACAAGAAATGTAACTTTTGTATTAGTTCAGTCAGGTACCCTCAGGGTTTATCCTATAACCCTGTACCACACTTTGTAGATCCTTTGTCAATGTCAGACACGTGGATGAGTCACAGCCATTGTTTGACCAATTTGCTCCTTATAGAAGCTTGAGAGAATGTTTTCTCTCCATGTGACTCTCCTTAGGCACACTATACATCATTGATCACATTCCTCTGTGGCCCTATAATCTCCTTGATCAGAACTGAGTTACATGATGTTACACTACAAGTTCTCCTATGTTCTGAGTCTGCACTGACCTTGAAAGGCTAGGGCCAAAATGTCAGCTAACCTTGAAGCCTTTCTTTTTCTCCAATTTTTGATCTGCAAACTTAGGTTGTTAACCCTCTGGAAGAGAGCTTATTATTACCCTGCAACATGCAGTTCGGTTTATCCACACTAATTGTCTAAATATCAGACATCACAGGCATAACATGGAACACTGAGCTATGAATGGCTCAAGTCAACAACTTCTGTGGATAACCCACTACTATTGTGGACAGCTGTACTGTGTTGGATTGTTTTATGAAAAAAATTAAAAAATAAAATCTAAATTAAAAAAAGATAAGTTTAAAGGTCAGACATGAAATTATATTCACCACTTCCAGTAATATTCTGCTAGTTAGAACTCAAGTTCTAACCACATCTAGCTACATATGAAGGTAGGAAACATAGCACATATGCCAAGCTCAATGGAAGAACTGATATCTCTAGATCATTAGAAGACTGTACCCCATTTTTAAAATTACTTTAATTGTTTTTTGTGGTACCAGGGATTGAACACAGGACCTTGTGCTTTCCAGACAAGCACTTATTCCACTAAGCTGTTTCTCCAGCCCTCCCATTTTTAAATTTAGATTCTCACATACCAGCTCCTTTTCTCATTTCTCCCACCAATACCTTTCCTTCATCCCCTTCTGGTTTGACCTTAGTGTTTATATAAAGCTCTACCTCCAACATGTCACACCATTTCCTAACAAGTACAAGTCCTTCTTTTCAACAAGGATGTCACCTGATAAATTATTAAATGTATTCTCTACAGAAAACCCGAGATTCTGTTTAAATTTGTCCATCTGATGGTAAGTCACACCTGTATACTTTTCCACTAGAGAAGGGCAAGGGCCAATTTGGTTTTGTTCCATAACTTATTCCCAGTGTCTGTAACGGTGTGTCCTATACATTGTAGGTAACCTAATGTTCATTGAATGAATGTTCGATTTTTCTTTTGTTCTTAGAATGTTTCCCAGTGTTAGGAAAAAAAAGAAAACTCTTTATTTTCTATGACCTCCCAGACAACCAGGAGGGCCCCCTCAGCTGGTCTTCCCTTCCTAACTCCATCACTTAGTGCCCATGTCTTCTCTCTGTATATTAAATTGGGGAAACCACATACATCACATGATCTTTATTTCTGTTTATTTTTGAGGGGGAGCATTGCTGACCTATGTAGAAACCAGAGTAAAGGAGACTTTCAAAGTGGCCTGACCGCCACTTTCCAATTTTTGTCATCACCAGCTGTCAGTATAGAATCTACCATGGCAGATAAATGTGCTGTGGTGGCATGATCCCTTCTCCAGGCAGAAAGGGCTTTGTTTGGGTTTCAGCTAAACCACTTAACATCTGTGGTGATTCTATAAATCTCCACAAGGCTCAGAGCCTCCACTTTCTCTTCAGTTACAGATAATACTACCACTGTAAGTTCCACAAGATTGTCATAAAAATTAATTGTATTCATTTATTTTGCAAATTTTTATGAATGGCCTTCTAGACACTGGATATTGACCTTTACCATAAAGATGCATGAGTGAATAAACAAAGTTGCTGTGCCTCAGAGATTAGTAAAGGGTAACAAATTGTACTTAAATGAGCAAATGCATATACACCACATCAGGCAGTAGACTGAAATGACACAGAATGGAAATGAGGGCTGTGGAAGAAAGAAGTTGCAGTAGACCCTGTACCAAATACATTTTTAAGAAGAAAGGAGCTGTAATATTTTAAATAGCATGATCTGGAGAGGGTTATTGGAACACAGACCTGAGGGAAACAAGTGAGTCACACGAACATACAGGGGAGGATGACATGCAAAGAGCCTGAGGTGGTAAGATTATGCTTGATATTTCTGAGACTAGGAGGGACAACAGTTTGGCTGAGGTAATTAGTGGGAGAAGAGAAATAATGAGGTGAGACAAGTAACTGGAAGTAGGTCATGTAGGCTTTTACAGCCCATAGTTAAGAGTTTAGCTTTTACTCTGATGAAGATAGAAAGCCATTTTTGTCTTCAGCACTGAAGTGGTGTGATGTGGCTATTTTCTAAAAGATCATTCCACCAGCTCTGTGGAAAACAAGCTGTGCAGCAGCCAGACGGTGAGCAAGGCAAGCAGTTAGGAGGCTACTGCAATAAAGCAGGTGAAAGATGACAGAAACCTGGCTCAAGATGATAGGAAACAAGATGTTGCAAAGTGGTCAGATTGGGGATCTATCCTGAAGGTATCATAAACAAGACTTCTGGGAGGATGGAATATCAGTGGAAAGAGAAGAGCCAAGAATAACCTAAGGTTTGGCCTAATAGTGAGAGATTGGAGCTCTTGCTGATTAGGATGGGAATAATCCTGTAGAATGACCAACATGATGGCTGGCACATTTTTATGACCTTGGTTTTTGTTTTGCAAATACTGGTTTTGAGATGCTTGCTATAACCCAAATGACAATATTGATGTTGGCTCCATGGATCCAGAGTCCAGGGAAGAGGTCCAGGGTGGAGCTATACAACTGGGATTTGGCAGCCTACTTAAATCCTTAAGAATAGGCACGATTACCTCTAAGGGGTAGGTTGAAAATAAACAATTGTGAGGACAGAGGAAGAGGACACTCCAACATTTAGAAGCGTAAGAAAAGAGACAGGCATAGTAAAGAAAAACTAAGACAAAAAGTATTCAATCAAGCAAAAAGAGTAATAACAGGAAAATGAAAACAGTGCTTGATGTAGAAGGGACTAATCTCATTTCATTTATGGGGTCACAATTTGGCCAAATGGCATGATAGCAGATAGAAGTCCAAACAGGTCAATCGTTACATTAAATGTAAGGAGATTAAAGTAGTTCATGTAAAAGTTGATTATTAACTCAGTCCAGTAGTATATAACTTTAACTCCAGCTCTCTAGCAGACAGAAACAAGGAGGATCACAAGATTGAGTCCATCCCAGGCAATTTAATAATTTAGCAAGAACCTGCCCCAAAATAAAATTTAAAAATTGAAATAAATTAAATTAGCTAGGGCTGTAGCTCACTGCATAGACTGGGAAGTCTCAGTCCCCAGTATCAGGAAAATTTCTATTACTAATAAGGTAAATGAAAATGCAAAATGTAACATTTGGTATATTAGTCAGCTTTCCAACACTGTGACAAAATACTAAGAAAATCAACTTAGCTGCTGGATGGTGAAGACCAAGTTAAAGCTAGACCTACATAACTAAAAATGTAACTTTTGTATCTGACAAGGTCATTCAAATCCCTTCAGGGTTTACCCTGGAACTGTGTATAGCATCTTGTAGATCCTTTGTCAGTGCCAGCCATCTGAATGGGTCATGGCCATTGCTTGACCAATCTGCTCTCGGCGAAGCCTGAGAGAATTTTTTCTCTCTGGGTAACTCTCCTTAGTTCAGTGAGAAGAAGGATTTGTACTAATATTGTTTAGACAAGATATCGTGTCTGCATCTTGTTCTCTGAATAACTACTATGAAGACAACAATATGCAATGTATTAATTATTGCAACTATCCTACTACCTTGTTTTGAAACGGTTTCATTGATATTTTATCCCTTTTCTCATTAAAATGAATAAAAATTTACAAAAAAAAAAAAAAGAAAGAAAGAAAATCAACTAGGAGAAGGTAATATTTATTTTGGCACACAGTTTGAGTCTTAGTCTATGACCACTTGGCTCCATTGTATCCAGGCCCAGGATGACACAAACATCAGAGAGAATGTGGTTGAGCAAATTGGCTCACATCTCAGTACATAACAGGCAGAAAGAGAAAGAGAGAAGAAGCAAGAAGTGGAGGCAAGATATAGTCCCCAACATTATGGCTTTATGATTCAGCCTGCTTAATTAGGCTCTACTCTGAAAGTCACTTTAACTCTAAACTCATCTGTGTATTAATCCATTGATGAAATTAGCATCTTGGTGATCTGACCCCTTCTCCAAAGCCTATCAGCTTGCCTTTGGGAGATATTTTGGATTCAAGTCATAGCATACATTGATTGCTAGGAATGCATCTTAAGTAAAAGGCTATAGAGTAATCAAGCAATAAAAATGATAAAAGATATACTACTCTATCATTATCTAAAAGAAAACTGCCTCAACTACATTGATAGCAATGCAAACTCAAGACGAGAAAGATAATTAAAATGAAATAAAATTTTCACAATTATGACAGTGTTCATTTCCCAAGAGGACATTCAAATTCTCAATATATATGTACACAAAAATCATAACCTCTGGCTGGCCAGATAGCTCAGTGGACTAAAGCTCCTGCTTAGGCAGGCGCAAAGACTGGGGTTCAATCCCTGGTGTGCTGTGCTGGCCCGGACCCTGGGCACGACTGAGACTGGGCATGGTGGCACACACCTATAATCCCAGCACTTGAGAGGCTGAAAATAGGAGGATCACTGCGAGTCTCATCTACATAGTGAGACCCTGTAGGCCTTAAATCAAAATATATTTTTTAAAAAAGCATAGCCTCAAAATATATAAAATAAATTGATAGAACTCTAAAGATATATAGGTAAATGGACTTATAATGGGAGAATTAACACACTCCTGTCTAAGAAGTTATAATAAACAAGAAAAACTAGTAAGGATATGTAAAATCTGAGCAACACAACTAATGAATTTAATACAGTGACATTGTCAGACACCTAATATGCTTCAAACAATGTATATTCTATTCTAGTATACATGAGATATTTATTCTGGCCATAGGAGAAATTTCAAAGGATTGGCATTAGTTCAGAATATGTTCTCTGACCACAAAAGAATTAAGCTGAAAGTTAATAACAAAGTAGAAATTCCTCAAATACTTGAAAATTAAGTAATATGCTTTTAAACAGGCCAAAGAAAAAAGTTTCAGTGGAAACTGGAAAATATCCTAAAGTAAATTACAGTAAAAATCTGATATATCAAAATTTGAGGAATGTGGTTAAACTTCTGCTTGCAAAAATATTTGTGTATATAGACTGAAACACATATATTGTAAAAGAAGAAAGGACAAAAGTATTCTAGGTATTTCTCACCAAAAGAAGGAAAAGAAAAAATATATCTAAAGAAAGAAACAATAAAAACTAACATTATACATTAATAAATTATAAGACACAGTTTTGGGTTTTTTGTTTTGTTTTTTTTTTGTTTGTTTGTTTGTTTGTTTTGTTCAGGGTCTCACTACACAGCCCAGACTCATAGTGATCCTCCTGATTTTTGCCTGCGCTTACTAAGCAAGTGCTTAGTCCACTGAGATGTACCACTGGCCCTAAGACATAGTTTCAAGATAGAAAATCAGCATACCCAAGAGTTGGCAATTATAACAGAACAAGAAAAAGGTTGGGTTTCTGAGAAATCTGACGAAAAATTAGAGAAGGTACAGTCACCAATTTGAATGAAAAAGAAAACCCCATGCCATATCTTACACATGTTCAAAAAGTAATCATAATATATTTTGAAAAATGTACTGTTAATAATTTGAATTTTTTATAGAATTTAGATAGCAAAACAAAACAAACAAAAGCTGAAATAAGAAGAAACAGAAAACCTGTATTAGTCTTATACCTACTTAGGATCCTGAACTTGGAGTTAGCAATATTTATGCATAACAATCTTGAGATTGCAAAGGGTTTTCCTCCAAATGAATTCCAATTGAGCTTCTCCAAATCTTTGTGGAAGATTTGACACCAGTCTTACGTAAATATTTTCATGGACTAGGAAAAAGAAAATATTTCCTAATTTGTTTAATGAGGTCATTGTAGCCTTGACAAAAACTGATTAGGATATGAAGAAAAATCATAGACTAATCGGTCTTAGGAACAGAGATGCAAAAATACAAAGCCAGAAAAGAACATCCAGTGAAAGTCAAAAGAGGAACATAAATCATGAGCAAGTTGGGTTTGTTCCAGAAATGAAAATTTGGTTTCAGAGTAAAACAAACTACTAAAATCCACCATATTATCAAAATAAAAGACAAAGTTATTTGATCTTGGAATTAGACAATAAAATAGCTTCTGATGAAATTGATCATACATTTATAATTTTTAAGGAAAAATAAAACCTCATCAGAAATAGGGACAAAAAATAACTTCCTTTATTTAATAAGTGTAGAAAAGACTACAGTAAAAATTGCATTTAGTGATGGAATATTGAAAATTTTCTGGCTGAGAATGACAGTGGGCAAAGATGCTTGTTTTTCTATTTCTGCTAAACATTGAATGGAAGGTTTAATGAGTGCAAAGAAGTCAAGCAATAAATTGTACAACATTCAAAAGAAAAGGAAGTCATTCGAAAAAAATGACTGTGTTCACATTACACACAAAAAATCCTTACAAGCTGTTATCAGTTATAATTAAATTTCAGAAAGTCACTATATTAATTGTACATGAAGATCATTTGTGTGTTTTCATAACAGCAAAATCATCAGACAAAGAAAACATTAAAAGAATATTTTCAAATAGTATAGCAATTACAAATAGCAGCTAGACCTGGCAGCACATGCCTATAATCCCAACACTGGGGATGCTGAAGCAGGGGCATTGCCAAGAGCTCAAGCCAGCCTTGGGCTGCATAGAGTGCTTAAGGCCAGCCTGAACTAGACAGGGAAACCCTGCCTCAACAAAACAAATGTTAATGTAAGAAATGAAAATCTAAATAAATGGAGATATATACATATCTATTGATTATAGCTCAGCAGTCTAGGCACCTGCCTCGCCAAGTGCAAGGACCCAAGTTCAATCACAGGTACCACATGCCATGCTGGCCCCGCACTGAGCTGGCTTCTGAAACCAGGTGTGGTGGCACTCTCCTATAATCTCAGTGCTGGAGAAGCTGAGACAGGAGGTCACTATCAGTCTGAGCTTCATAGTGAGACCCTGTAGTAGACACTTCCTGGTCCTCATCTCAGTCCAAGGAGCCAATATTTGTAATCCCAAAGTTATGTTATTGGAATCCCATCAAGTTGATTCCAATCTACCACTTTGCATGCGTCCCATGGCAAAAATGAGGACACTAAATTATATTTTTAATCATCAGGGAGTCGAGGGGCTCTATGTCCTGCCATGACATGGCTTTCTGGAACCAAGAGAGTGACCCAGGGCCTCACCCGGTTTTTATTCAGTGGGGGAGTGACTTGAGGAGGATTGACTGAGAATTGTGGGAAGTAGGTGACTACTGTGAGCTGAGCTAGCTGGGTGGCCTACATTTGCCTCTGCCATATGCAGAGAGGCTATGCAGAGAGAGTAATCTGCATTATATAGTGTTTAATGTTTTGGGAAGTCTAGGGCTTCAGCATTTTTTTTTAATTTTAAAGCATTTATTTAAAATAACTGTAGGTATTTATGGGATACTCCTATTTTTTTAATTTTTGTTTTATTGAAGTACAAATATCAATTAGACTGTTTTAAGATACCTTGACAAGATGGATTTCATAAATTAATACATTGCAAACTTTTTATAATGTTTTGGTATCATAGAAGGTGCGTACATGATATTATACTTACAGACATTATTGTACCGTATGTCTCTTATCATTAAATAGAGTGTAGCTGTTTGCGTATCTTATTTTTTATACCTGAATTACATCAAAGATTCAATAATTAATACTTTCTACCTTGTTATTTTCCTAGTGGTTATCCATAGTACTAGAAGCCGACATAATATCCTGTCCAACCACCATTAGTGCAAATCTTGCCTCATAGAATTACGTAGAAGCACGGCGTTATCTATCCCAACTGTACTGTCCATATACACACATCATGATTCTTCCTTTCTGTACCCCTTCCTTTGTCTGCACCTGTCAAAGATGGGCACTCCATTGTGACCACTGTCATCAACTAACTTAGGTGCTTGAACTCGACAACACAATCCAACACAGTCCAGCATTCCACAACAATAGTGAGTTATTCAAAGAAGTTGTCGACCATAGCCATTTGCAGCTCAGCTTAATATTATGGCCCCATGATAAATACTTCATTTTTATACTTTTCTGCTGGATGGTTAAGACCTAGATAGAGCAAAACTTATATACCAACACATGTACTTTATTTTTCTTATGTGGTCAGTGAAGTCCCCTCAGGGTTGATGTAGTCTTTCAAGCCCCAGGAAGTCATAGCCTCTATCTTGAGGATGGATCCCAGCTGGCAGCGTGGAGCATTAGCTCTACCATCCTGTCTCCACCCAGCTCACATTAAGGAGCAGCAGGCTTACCAGGGAAAAACACAAGCCACCTTCAAAGACTATCACCAGCACCTCAGATAGACCAATACACATTGCTTAAGGTCAATTGAAGGATAAACAGAAGTCCTAGCCAGCTCTGTACATAATATGTATAAATAGGATCAGACTCAGTCAAAATGGAGACAGTTGCTCTTCTTTCAAGGAAAGCTGCTCAGGTGGTCCCCATAAGACCTTATATAAAATAAATAAATGAATAAAATTAGAAATTCCTACTTATTAAAAATATCAGAGACTGAAAAGATAAATCATAGAATATAAAAGATATTTTAATACATATATCAGCTGAAAGTCTCATAAATAGAAGATAATCTTTCCTGCAAATCAATAAGAAAATTGTAAATAAGCCAACAGAAAAATGAAGAAAAACTGGAATGAGCACTTCTCAAAAGAGTATGTACAAACAGACAATATAAAAATGTTCCTTAACTCAGTAATCAATAGAGAAATGAAAATTAAAATCACAGTAAAAGTATCAACACCAATGCAACATTCACCAAAATGGATGCAATGGAAAACTATGTAGTATTAAGAAATGGTGCAAATGGAATTCTAACCCACTGCAGTGGGCACATAACCACTTTGGAAAACTAGCAATATTAACTAAAAACTGCACACACATATACCTACTCTATGAGATGGAATGCAATTCTAAATGTTCAAAATATTTCTAAAGAGTATTATTCACCATAGTTAATAACTATTGGCATGAAATTATCTTAGCATAAAGATAAAAATATCTAATAATAAATTTGATCAATAATAGGCAAGACCTCTATACATACAAACACAAATATGTAGCCTATATCAATCAAGGAATACATCTAACAATAATTCTAATTAATGAGATCTATCAAAAAATAAAATAGAAGGGGCTGGGGAGATGGCTCAGTAGAATAAGTGCTTCCCTAGAATGCACAAGGGCCTGAGTTCAATCCCTGGTTCTGCAAATAAATAAATAAATAAATAAATAAATAAATAAATAAATAAATAAATAAATAAAATAGAAGGGCCAGCCAAATAGCTCAGCGGGGGTTGGGGATTCAATCTACAGGCCTGCCATGCTGATCCCACCTCTGGGGCAGTTGAGACTGGGCACGGTGGAGCGTGCCTGTGTAGTTCCAGCTCTTGAGAGGCTATACACAGGCAGATCACTATGAGTCTGATACAGCAGTGAAACTCTGAGCACTTTGTAGACCGTTCCCTAAAAATACTAAAAAAATAAATGAAATAGAAATGCTGCCAAAGTAGGATTCTGAGTGCCCAGACCAAGCTGGCTTAAGTCACCTTGCTCCATGACTTCTATTGGCTGCTTGCTGCACAGCAAGAACCCTGGGAGACCCTCACAGCACACAATGGAGCCCATATTTTTTGAGGATGTTGCTGTGAGTCTTACTGTACAGGAGTGAGCTTTGCTAGACTCATCCCAAAGAGGCTCTGCAGCAATGTAATGTGGAAACCTTTAGGAGCATAACTGCTGTAGGAAGAAATGAGATGACCAGTAACCTGAAGGTGAGCACAAATTTTGGAGGATAAATCATAGAAGTGAAGAAGTAGAAAAACACTACCAGTACAAATTACAGCTTAAATAGAGAAATTTTTGTTGTACTTCAGATTCTAATGTGAACATAAACCACTTGGTACAAAACTGACTGAAAACCTTGTTTGTAGAAAGGCCCTATGTATGAGTCATTCGCCACTACTTGTGCCCTTCAGAGCTCACAGTGTGCTCAAGGCATATGAGAACAAGGGACCAGAAGAGAAACCATATAAATGAAAACATGAGAAAATGTGCAGTGATCTCCAGTGCTTTCAAAAGCATACACAGCAAATGCTGAAGAGAAATCCTATGGACACATGCAATGTGAGAAACCCTATTCTGATAGCAGTAAAGGAACTCACTGGAGGGAAACCCTCTGTGTGTAAGCAAGATATGAAAGCCTTTTGTATACCCAATTATGTTCAAATTCATGAAAGCAGTCACAGTGCAAAGAATGCCTATGTGTGTGTACCAGACAGAAAAGCTTTTAATTCTCACCACTATATTCAAATACATGAAAGAGTTTGCAGTGGAGAAAATGCTACGTATGTAAAAAACCTGGCAAAGCCTTCACTAGTAGTTCATTTTGTGGACATGAAATAAATCACACTGAAGAAAGAACAAAAGAGTAGAATGGATAGTGCTGATGGTGTGACCATCAGCACACCAAGTGGTACAGCAAGTGCTTAGCATGGGCAAAACCCTGGGTTTGATCTCCAAAGCTACAAAGTAATAGCATCAAAAAAGTAGAATGAATAAACAACTCTATATATTCAAATATCTTAATAATATATGGCAATAAAAATATATAAATTATAGCCTTCAGACAAACTAAAGCAAAAGAATTCAACTACAAAATCATATATTGTGTAATATTATTTATAAATAAACTTAATGGGGACCAGAGAGATAGCTCAGTAGAATAAGTGCTTGTCTGGCAAGTGCAAGGGCCTGAGTTCAATCCCCAGTTCTGCCAAAATAAATAAATAAATAAATAAATTTACTGAATAACATGCGAGACATCTACACATACAAACCCTAACAAGTGATTGAAAGAAATCAAGGGACACATCTAAGAATAAATCTAATTAATAATATCCATCAAAAGTAGAACGGATAGGGCTTGGGTGTGGTTGATTTTGGGGTTTTGTTGTTGTTGTTGTTG
This sequence comes from Ctenomys sociabilis, assembly GCA_004027165.1. NCBI lineage: Eukaryota > Metazoa > Chordata > Mammalia > Rodentia > Ctenomyidae > Ctenomys > Ctenomys sociabilis. The sequence continues at coordinate 71,351 of PVKA01002945.1, read as the reverse complement.
TTGTTTTGGGGGTGTGGTTTAATGGTAGATTTTATCTATCTAAAACTCAAAACCAGACAGAACTAACTTTTGGTGGTAGCAGCCAAAAAATATAGAGGTGAAAATGTTGACTAAAAATGAGAGGCTTATTGGGTTCCAAAGTGGTTTCTTTTTAAAATCTGATTGCTAGCAACACAAGTGCACTTAGTTATGAAATGCTTTGAAATGTATCTATATCTGAAGATATCAATAGAGATATAGATATACAAATATAGATATACAGAGACAGCGACATAGAGATATAGAGATGTTATATTCCCATAAAGAGTTTTCTTTAATAAGGGAAAATGCATATAGATTAACTCTGTTACCTAGGACTTCTATCATTTAAGACCTTCATGTCCTAATACATTTGGCTTTTGAACATAATCAACTGTCTTGCTCCATCTCTCATTTCTATAACAACAGAATACCTGAGACCAGGTGCTTTTCAAAGAAAAGAAGTGTACTTAGCTTACAGTTTTGCAGGCTGAAAGTCCAAGATCAGCCCCATTGGGTAGGCTCCTGCTGAAGGATTTCTTGGCTGCATCAGAGCTGAAAGATGTCATCAAGATAGAGAGATATAGGAGAGAGAAAGAGAGAGGACATAGTGAGACAAAAAACAAGGTAGAATTTTATAACAACTCCTCTCACAATAAGTAACCAGTTGCAATGAGAAATCTGTTATTCTCTGTTATTCCAGCCTGGGGGTGGTGGAGGGGAGCATTCCCAATGACCTAACCACCTCGCAGCGGTACAGGCATTACATTCTACGTTCCACATGTAATCGTCCCATCCTCTGCCAGCTTTGCATACTGAGGACCATGCTTCCAGCATGGAACCCTCGGGTAACACTCTCAAGTCATATCCAAACCATGGCAGCAAATATGCACATGCGCATTCCCTTATTCAGCAAATTGGTATTGAGCACCTACAAGCTAAACAAATCCACAGTATTCTGAACTTTTGCATCTGCTGCTCAAGTGGGAGGAGATCAATAGTGAACCAGATGGATTACCTGAGCAGACTCCATTCCCTCTGACTTCTGGAGGATTTAAACAAAGGATAGTTAGCATGAGATCCAGAGCTGGAGTCGGGAAGGTTTTCATATTAGTTCTCCCCAGTACCCTTCCTGCAGGATTGCTGAAGGTGGGCTGTCTCCCCTGACCTGAGGCCTCCCACACCCCTCTCTTGTCAAGAACACCCCCACCACCATGTTTCCCTTTGTGGGTACTAATGACTTCTTCCTGCCTTGCCCTCGAGGTCAAGGGTGGTGTTAGCTGTCAGCTGAGGCCAGCACCAAGGTGCTACAGATCACTCTTGCTTCCCTCAACCCTGCTCCACCTTTCTTAATAGTCCTTCATGACATTCCCATTTTCAGAGCCACTTGTTTCCTATAAGGACCCTGATAGATGCCCATGATTAATTTTAGCCAGAAAGAATGCATGTGAAGCAAAGTGAAGCAAAAAGATATGATGAAGCATCCTTGGCAGGAGACCACTGCTTTAGAGACAGTAATCAGACAAATAATCACTCCGAATGGAGACGTGTTTACAGGAGAGTAGCGACATGGAGGAGTGACTGAGGAGAAGAGCCAATGGAATATTTCTATTTGCTTTTTCCTATCCTGACCATGCTCCAAGGTTGAAGTGATTTCTTTCATGCAGGACCACTCAGAGCCTTGAATGGGCATTTGCGCCCTATAATTTTGCAGTAAGTGGTAACTAAGCAGCACTTACCAGATTACGTAATTGACCCAGATCCTTTGCCTTTGGAATGCCACTGTCCTATAGAAATCAATAAAAGACACACACATTCAGCCCTTCCCATCTAAAGACACCATATCCATGGATTCAACAAAGCCCAAATGTAATTCTTTCTTTCTTTCTTTCTTTTTCAAAACCAGGGGTTGAATTCAGGCCCTTGCACTTGCCAGGGAAGTGCTTATTCCACTGAGCCATCTCCCCGGCCCCATAATTTAAAAAAAAAAATTTGCACTGTAGGCCAGCGAGATAGCTCAATGGATTAAAGCTCCTGCTTAGGCAGAGTGCAGCAGCCAGGGTTCACTCCCCAGCATGCCATGCGGCCCTGCCCCTAGGGCGTGCTGAGACAGCAATTGAGACTGGGCATGGTGGCGCCATGTAACCCCAGCTCTTGGGAGGCTGAAAATAGGAGAATCACTATGAGTCTGATCTAGTAGTGTGAGACCGTGAACCTCCTGAAGACCCTTCCCTAAAATACAAAAACTAAGTAAATAACTAAACCAAGACATCCAAATACTATCAATTCAACATATTTCTAATATAAAATCATTAATGAGCTACTTCACATGTTTTTGTTAAGATAAGCACTAAGGCTTTAAAACCCAGTGTACTTTGTGAGTTCCTCACCTGCCTCAACAGTTTAGGTCCTCAGTGGCCACTCAGGGCTACCACATGAGACATCACCGACCTAGCACACCCCCAGTCTTCTCCTCTACAAGTCGTTCTCCCGAGAACCATGATGTAAAAAGACTCACAGACCAAAAAAGCTTGGACATGCAGAGCTTACAGAACAAGATAAAAAAGGTAGCATCCCAGGAGATCTGTGTGTAAGGCCTCACCCAGAGCAAGAATGGGTAGAACCATTAGTCTCCAATATGGTCCTGGGCTATCTAACGTCAGTCAAGGACACACATACAGTGGTGTGTACCACATGGCCTCAGCGTGATTCTCTGAGCCATCTAGGTTTGTCTAAGTCCATTCTGTGAAAGTCACTCAACATGCTTTGGAATGAAATGATGGGCTCCACTTCACTAGGTGGAGCTACATAAACTATTTAGAATTGTTCTACCAATGGGATTTGTCTCTGAATATATAGATTCAGAGAATAAATATATCAGTGTATATATATATATATATATATATATATATATATATATATCAGTATGGAGTACTCTGAGCTACAGTGCATTATTACTTTGTTTTCTTGTCCAAATCATTCCAACTTTCACAATTAAGAACTTTTGTCTAGGTGATGACATTTTGATATGGACACCATTATCACCAAAAGTTGACAAAGGTAAGTCATTCAAATGATGTAACAAGCCCAAGACCTGGAAGCCCACGTCTGGCTGGTAAAGCTCCCCTGTGTCATACTTAGCCAACCTCAGGTCCTTTGTTGGCACCAGGTCAAGTCCAAGGGATTGACTAAGATCACCAAAATACCCTAAGAAATCAGAAAGGCGCTGTTAGTTGTAAGAGGACTTCATGTGTGTGGCGTCTCCATACACTGAAAGCTCATAGCCAAGAGTAATTATATACCTCCACAGACTCCAAAAAAAATCTTGACAGCATTGGTTCATAATGAAGGGGTTCAAAGCTCCATAAATAGTGCTCCCCTGCTCCTCACCATCTTGGAAGCAAATTAGAGCTTGCCTAAGTTGCTGAGAATGAACTCACTGCCCTGCCTCCCCCCCCCCCCAGTGCCCATAGAACATGACCAGGAGTACACAGAGAGCCCTGGGACTGAGATCTGGGAGCAATTACACAACTCCAATGTACAAGAGCTAAGCATGCCATGGCCTCTTCTGACTACAGTTGTTCTAGAACTGGAAAACAACCTCCATGTTGACCACAAATCTCAAGGAGGGGAGTCTTGCTGCTGGCAATGATTGCACTAATGCTCCTGATTTTATTTAGTGGGGAACAATATTGAGAAATAACCTGGCTCTGGAGAGAAAAAATTTATCACACCAAGGAAGGTCCTCAAGCAGAATCATCCTCTGAAGAAAGTTCCATACAGAGTCAAACACTTTAGGAATCTGCACTGTGCCCATAGGTCAAATATGTGGCTCCTTTTTAGGGGAAAAAGCAATTGCAGCCTTGAACTAGTGATGTGGTAGGTGATAACTCAAATTCACAATGTATTTCAACACCCAAGTTCCCATTTACACAGGGAAAATCATTTGAGCTATTAAAGACTTACTTGACATAGCAAATTGTTTTTCATTTTAAAGCCTAACATTGTTCTTTCCACGTATTATTTCAAAATAAAGCTTTAATCTAAAATACTTCAAATATGCAACTCTAGAGGAGTTACATAGCTTCTAAGCTCTGACTTGTCTTTTCAAAGTAGACAGATATTTTCTTTTTCTTTTTCTTTTTTTTTCATAAAGAAAACAGACATACTAGAATCCGTGGCAGCCTCCCTCTGCACCTATGTCTCTTGCAGCTGCTCACTCTCCTTAGCTATTGCTGGCACTTTGGTTAATTCCCACTGGACTCTGGTTCCTGTCTACCTGAGCCTGTGTCTGAGACCCATGACCTCAGAGGGAACTATGTGCTTGTTCACATTCAGATGCTTCTTCTCTTTCAATCACCTGTATATTCTGAGTCATATTCTCTCTGTGTCTGTATCCATGTCCATGCGCATGACCTTTCCTGTGTTGCTGTGTCTGTTTGTCTACTGTCTGTCTGTCTGTCTGTCTCTGTGTCTCTCTCCCTGTCTCTCTGTCTCTATCTCTCTCTGTCTTTCTGTCTCTCTGTCTCTGTCTCTCTGTCTCTGTCTCTCTGTCTCTGTCTGTCTGTCTGTCTGTCTGTCTCTCTCTCTCTCTCTCTCTCTCTCTCTCTCTCTCTCTCTCTCCCTCTGTCTGGGACATCACTTCTAAGCATAGAGTGACAGGAGGGCCCAGTGCAAAGCGACCAGGTACCTCATGGGTGACTGCCTCTCCATGTCCGACCATATGTGATGAAGGTATGCATGACATAGTCTTGCTTAATTATGTAACAGATACCAAGCCTTTTTCCTCCAAAAGGAGGGTTCCCTTTGGAGGTACCCAAACACAGGCTCAGGTAGACAGGAACCAGAGTCCAGCTCCTCCATTATCTCATAGGCTTCTGTACTACTGACCTGGAGTGGCTTCAAATGATTATTTGTTTGCCCATAGTCCAAGGCCCCTGAAGTCTATAGTCATCAGCAGCCTGTGCTTCCTCCGAGGCCTCCTAGGGAACCTGCCGGCCCCTTGTTGCCCCTGGCTTTCCTGGGCTTGTGCTTGCCTCACTCCAATGACTGCCTCTGTCTTCACATGACCTTCCACACTTTGAATATCTATATCTTCACATTAAAAAGACACCAGTGATTGGATTTAAAGCCCTCCCTACTTCCAGGCTGACTGTATCCTGTAATCCTTAATTATACCTATAGAAAGGGTCACTTTCTGAGGTGCCAGTGACTATATTGTGGGAAGTACATTACTAAAGTGAGCCATGACAATGTCTATTCAACACAGCGTAATGTTAACTCCCACTTTCAAATGTGCCAAGGACATTGAGCGAGCAAGGCTATGTCTTCATCACTTCTTCTGGGTATGCCTCAGTGTGCTGTCAGGAGCTAATTAACCCCTACTGGCTGACTAGCATATTCCTCAAAGCTTTGGGAAAAGTATATTGATATATGATCTTGTTAAGGTTCCTACATTGCTGTGTGCACTTTTGGAGTCTGCTGTCATCTCTGCAGCGCGGTGGCAGAGCACAGGTAGGCAGCACTTTCATGTGGTAGGCAGCACTTTCACAAAGAAACAAAATCATGAGGGGGCTCCTCTCTTCAGGACAAAGTCCTGCTACTTCCCCTTCCCCAACCAGAAGCTGACGCATTGCGACCTCTGCAGACCTTACCCTGTCTTCTTGTGCGTAAGTCTTGCCCATGAGCTACCTAAACCCAAGGTCTACAGTGAGGTTCTCTTCTTGAGCCTTCAATCACTTAAAGATGTGGACCAGTGCAGATCCACTCAGCCTTGTTCCTCAACTGCTCTCTGCTTGGAAAACAAACTCAGGCTCTCAGTGATATTGAAAAAAAAAAAAGAAGAAGAAGAATACTTGGCTTTGGTTCAAGATTTAGCAAACTGGTGCAGTTTGTTCTGGTGTTTAGGTTCAAGGTTCAGGCCAAGTCCCTGCTCCAGACAGAAGGAATGTCCCTGGAATGCCTCTTCCAACTAGTACTCACAACAGCTGAAAGGGCTGGGTATCTAGTCCTCAGCAGACACCAGAGGCTTCCCTACAGCTCTAAACCAAGCCTTGAAGCCAAAGACAGGGGCAGGCAGCCCACACTGTTCTGTTCTCCTGGGCCATGCTGCCTTTCACCAGCTAGGGGCAGAATGCACTGCCTTGCCTTAAGCAGCCATGCAGCTGCACACACCTAGTAAAAGGGATTACGCAGAGGTGTGGAGCGAGCTGGAGACTGGGGTCAGTGCATGAATCTGCCAGTCTTCATGGGTTAAGCACACACCCTGACCTCTGTTCACTGGGGAGCCAAACAGTGCCAGGCAGAGAACCTTAATAATTAAATAAAACGTTTGATACAATAGGAGACAGCAGAGAGTGGTAAGCGCTGTGGAGGTGACATAGAGACACTGAAATTCCAGCTGTGCTTCACAGGGTGCTCCACAGACCAAGGGCCAGTGGCAGCCTCCCAGGGGAGGGCCTGCTTCAGCACACACGTCTGGCTGTCTCATTTCTGCAGCACAGTTTCCAAGGGCCAGGCTGCTCTCTTCCTCCCCAGCTAGGGAGTGGCATCAGTGTGCCTCATCCCCAGGGAAGGACAAAGAAGACAGAGCAGCAGGGATGTTGGGGACACTTGGCTATGAATCATCAATGAGAAATTTTAAGAGGAAAACACGTTTTCACTCGGACCCAAACATCAAAGTGGGCCCCAAACATAGGGAAATGAGCAGAAGGATTGATGGGGATTGCTCTGAACCCTGTGCCCCTAAGGGATCAGCCCACTCCTAAGTGGGGGACAAAAGCACCGCCCACCACCATGCTGAGAAACACTGGCAAGGGAAATGGAACAAAAGTCCCAAACACCTCCACTTCTCTATGCGATTTTTTCCTATCCTTGCCCTTTAAATAACCAACCAATGGGCAGCCTTATCAAAGGCAATCCGGCTGTTCCCTGACAGAGCTGTACTTCTGCCCAAGAAAAGGGCCATTCTTATTCTGCTTTGGCCACATGGATAGAAAAGGCTGCCTGAGACACAATCCAGAAATATTTCTTTGTGCTGGCCGCCCCAGAGGATTAGCCCGCTAGCACATGCGATTTCAGCTGGGTGTGTTTTGTGTTCAACTATGCCTGCTACGTGCTGGATTCAATTATAGGTTTTCTTACACTTATATCTTCATTAGTTCTACACTGCAGAGTGGATGGAATGTGCTGTCAGCTTTTTAAAAAAGTGTTGATTTTTTTTTTTCAAAGATCCAACATTGTCCAGTCCTGTTAAAGAAAGGAAAAAAAATATCTTGGCTCAAACATACATTGCTAATGGGTATGGAATTGATTCACAAGTCCCCAACTCTAGTTATATGAAAGTAATTACTGCAACTTAGGGTAATTGGTTCCATATTCAATATTCACAGAAGGTTCTGGGGAGGTAGGGGGAGTAGAACAGAAAAGATTTTAAAATGAAAAAAAAAAAAAAATCCAAGAACAAACGATCCATATGTACACTCTTGATAGAAGTCTAACTGTGATAAAAATCTTGAAACAAACAAATAAAAAAAGCAGAGCCTGCAGCAATCAGAACCCTGAAGTGCCAACACTCCAAGACTGGGAAGAAGGAATGGAGCACAGGAAGCCATGAGCCTCGGCATCTACGGAAGCCTTAAAGGTTCATCCCACAGCCAGCGACTTGCAGCATGCTATGGCCACTTTCTGCTCAGGGGCAGATCCTACCCCAAAGCCCAGTGGAGCTTCTATGTAGCCCCTAATCCATGAAGTTTCAAATCTTACTAGAGTCCAATAGAGACCACAGCTCCCTTTGTCACCCAAGTGGCTTCCAGAAGGCAGAAGGCATTATCCTAAGAGGACAACACTAAGAGTAGCATGAGACATTCCCACAAAGCTCCAGAAACTACTCTATGGGGAAGATCTGAAGATGGAATATACCTTAATGGGAGAGAAATAAGACCGTAAGAGTTAGAAACAACAGAAAGAAGGAAGTTAGAATCAGGTCTTTTTCCCAAGGAGGTGTGATGTGTATCAATTCATTAATCGATTTCACTATATAGGATCTAACATGGATCTAAACATGCACCTTGACATTGATCTCTGTTATACTTCAGGATGTGGGCTGGGGAAATAGCTCAGTGGCATAAGTGCCTCCCTGGCAAGTGCAAGGTTCTGAGTTAGATCCCCAATACCAGGAAAAAAGAAGATTATATATGGGCTGGCGATTTGGCTCAGTGGTAGAATGCTTGCCTAATAAGCTAGAAGCCCTGTGCTCAGTCCTCAGCACCAAAAAGAAGCAAAAAATAATAATAAACCATACTTCAGGACTGGACAAACAGATCTCTCACAGCTCTTTGTTTGTCATCTACAGAATTAGTTTTCTATATGGGCTTTGATTCATCTGCAAATGTTTCATTATACCTGAGAGAATAAAACTTGGTTATGGGGCTCAAAAAAAGGCATGACTTTGGACATCAGGTTGCTAACGGTGTCATCTTGTTTGACTTTGCAGAGTCAGAAAGTGTAGCATTCTTTTGTGGCATCTGCCTGTGTTCAGTCGCCCTGGTCCAGGCCACTACCACAAATTGCATACCCATATGGAAGAAACTCCAACTTTCCTATTGTGTTATCTCTGGCCAGCCTTGGTGGATTCTCAGCACAGCAAGACAGGTCCACTTCGGCAACTTTGTGCGTTCTTCCACACATTGCCTTTCTTCCTGGATTTTTTTTTTTTTTTTTTTTTGGTAGGGATCGAGCTCAGGACCTTGCACATGCCAGGATGGCACTTATGCTGCTGAGTTATCTCCCCAGCCCTTCCTCCTAGATTCTTATGGAAGTACAAACCAGATCACATTCACTGGGTTCTACTTATGTTTCTTTCTCACTAGTCTGTGTCAGAGTCACTCGGAAGTCTACTCAGGCCTGGCAAAGTCCTTGGGGCTATTTCCTTAATCCCCAATCCCAGACAGGAGAAGAAAGGTGAACACCCTGCTTCCTCCATCAAAAAATTTAGCCTAGGGACCTAGACAGGTTTAAATGAGGACAAAAGTAATTAAATGTTTAAAATAAAGAACTGGGAGTTTAGTAAGCCCACCATCAAGGTGTGTTTAGTCCCTTGAGCAAGGTGGAGTGACTTTGGGGATGGATACTCCACAGCAAGGACGACTGAAATGAAGAACAGCTGAAGTTGGAAGAGCCCTCCAGCGATGCAGACTGGGCTTGCGGCAGCCCGCGGGGTGACTTCAGCACTTCCCCACAGTGGCATAGAGCTGGGGCTCTCCTAGTGGTGTGCTCAAGCTGCCATATGTTCCATTTTTACAAACTGACGGCAGCTATTGTCTGAAAGGGTTGGGCTGACAGGTTGAGAATACATAGACCAGCAGGACGCGTGAGTCAATTTTACTCCATCCAGCTGGCTGGGAAGCAGCTGCTCCTGTGGAATGTAAACGGAAGGTAGGGGCTGCAAAATTAAAGGAGAAATGCATCTGCCAGGGGTCTCTCCCAGGAAAGGGAAAGGACTGCCCCAAGACAGACGCTCCCAAGAGTTCTGGCCTCAGTTTCTTTCTCTTTTAAAAAGCTAAGAACTTGGCCTTTATTTATTTTTGGAGGCTTTCATTAGACAAAAATGCAAATATGTGGACTTTTGACAGTGGGAAAGGGGAAGGATACAGTGAAGGGGAAAGGGAAAAAAAGGGAGAGACAAGGACAAAAACCTCACTCCATCATCCATTGCTATATGCTGCCTGAGACCAACCCAAGTCACAGAGACAGGCAAAGCTGACATAATTATTCACTCAAAAATTAGTGACTTTTCTAGACACTATTGAAAGTATCTAGATTACCTCAAGGAATAAAGAGAATCAAACCTGATCAAACTGTGCCTGTAGGAGGACCATTTCTAGACACTCACATTATATAAGCCAATAAATTCACAAAACATTTAAACCAGCTTAAATTATGTCTGTCTTCATGTTTTGTGGAGTTGTGTTTGTTTTGCTTTTGTTTTGATGTTCTTGTTACTTGCGAGGTATTCTAACTGCTTCAGCCATTCTCTAGTCATGGTGACCCTTGAGTCTCACTCAGGGTCTGACCGTTTTTTCACTCCACATTCCTATGCAGCAGAGAAGGCAGGGCACAGAAGACCAACACTCCTGTCTTTGAAAAACCCTAACCATCTCTGGGTGGCACACGGCTCTTATAAATAGCCAGGAAATCGATTCAGGCTGAAAAAGGAATTTTAAAAATTTCAAAAAAGATAAAAGGAAGAATTCCACAGGAAATTAAAGAGGAATTTGAAAGAGAATGCAGCAGGCATGATTGGACCACAGCCAGAACAACTGGCCAGAACAGTTCTTATTGAAAGCTTTGGGAGCTCGGATGCCCAGAAACTGCAGGGCCTTCCCATGGTCTCTGGTTTCAGGTAGATTTAACGATCATATTCCCCAGGCATAATTTATACACGTGGATTGGCATCTTTTGCTGATTTTGCTTTCCAAATATCATGTGAGAAAAGACAATGCTCTGGATTTTAAGAATCACTAATGTTTTGTTTGTTTGTTTTTTTACAAAATCAAGATTTTTATTTTCTATTTTATTCACATAAAGAGCCCTCTATTGACATGATGTGTAGTAGGATGTTCTCTCCTACAATTGCAAAATGGTCTATTAAAGCACTAGGTGCACATTCCCTTCCACGAAGAAGCAATCTAACAGTTAGGTTGTTGGCTTTTAATAAGCCCTTCTGCAGTTGTAAGTTGCCACAGATGTCCTGTGATTTCTGCCTCATCAGCCTCTGCCGCTCCCCTTCTTATTTTAACAGCATGCAACTTTCTTTGGGGAGCCCATCTTCCTCCTTTCCTAGCATTTCTGGTTTAGTGGGAGTGACCTCTGGTCTTGAGTCTAAAGACAGGCATGGTCTGCAGGAGCAGTCAGTCAGAGCACCTCAGCTCCTGACCACACATGCTAACTGGCTTAAGGATAGTACATGACCCAAATCAAGCCAATCAGAATCAGCCTAGCAACTGCTGTTGACATTACTGGGACTCTTTAAGATGGTATTGAAGTCAAAAATAATTCCCTTTTAATTTTTTTTTTTTCATTTGCTATAGTTTATGTTCCCTCCAAACTTCAGGTTTAAACTCAGTCCCTATTGTAACGGCACTAAAAGGCAGAGTGTTGGGACTGGGGATGGGGGATGGATACCTTAGCAGTGCTCTAATCACCTGCCTGGCAAGTGCAAGGACCTGGGTTCGATCCCTGATACTGCGTGCCATGCCATCCCCATGCTAAGCCAGCTAGCCACTGAAATCCGGTATGGCGCTGCATGCCTGTAATCCCTGTGCTCTGGAGGCTGAGACAGGAGGATCACTACAAATCCAAGCCATGTGGTGAGATCCTGTACCAAATTTAATTAATCAATTAATAGATGGTAGGGTCTTTTAGGAAGTAATTGAGAAAAAAGGGCAGTGTGGAAATGAGTGGGTTAGTGCAGCAGTATACAAGGGCTGAGAGAGCTGCTGTAGGCGCTTCTTAATCTTCCACCCTTCTGCCAAAGAGAACACAGCACAGGCACCGTCCTGGGGCAGAAAGCAGCCTCCAGGGACAGGACCTTGACAGTAGACTCTTCCACCTCCAGAACTGTGAGAAGTAAATTTCTCCTCTTTCTAAGTTACCCACCCAGTCTGTAGTATTTTGTTATAGCAGCACGAGCCGATTATGACATGGCTTAAGCTGGTCTAAATTGTACTTCGAGCATTTTCAGCCAAATCCTGTCTGTTTCACAACCAAAGGGTACCTGCGTATTCCCCCATGTAGCTGTTCCCCACACATAACACTATCAACTATGGCAGGTTAGAAATAGCTTGAGTCCCCACTATCTACTCCTCAGGCATCTTCCAAATGTTCCTACTCTTTAGAAAGATGCAATGCTGCACCCATCATTCCCTCTCTCCCTGTAAATTTCCGATGTTCTATGAGCTGCGCTTAGAGACTCTGCCTATGTCACAAACCTTTAATGCTGGTGCAATTGCTGAAGTCTGAACTGGGGTTTTGTTTTCTTTTGTCTTATTTTGCTTTAAGAGAAACCCAAACTCCAGTAACTGTGTGTAACACTACTGTGAACACACACAAGAGAACATTAACCACAGGCCAGGTCAACATGGACGTATCTGGAGCTCTAAATTTAATGCTCAACTAGGCTCCACAGAAGTGAGGAGCCTTCTCAAGGAAAAAGCAGCAAATAATACCACGAAAAATCACAGATTGTCTGTCCCAGGTATCTGAATTCCTCTAAAATGGGTTGGCGAAACTGGGCTCTGAGCACTTTTTATGCAATTTCACACTCCACCTGGCACCACGTGCCACGCTGGCCCCACCTTCAGATGTGTTGAGCCAAGTCAGGGTGTGGTGGCACAAGCCTGTAATCCTAGCACCAGGGAGGCTGAAAACAGGACTATGAGTCTGTGCTGCATGGTGAGGCCCTGTACCAAATACACTAAAAAAAATTTACACTCCATATTTGTTCATGTTTGCACAAATGTGTACATGACCATATTTCTTTCTTTTTAAGAAATCCCGTTTGAGGGCAAATGGAGGGAAGAATGGCCAGAGGATGGTTGTGTGTGGCCCTGAAGTTATGTGGTGCACACACACACAGAGCAAGGCTACCCTTGCCCTCTAGCTAATGTTCCGGCCTTCCAAGGTGCCTATGTGCCAGGATCCCACCAGGTTTCCAAAAGCATCAACAATTGCCTGTTCCAGCATGTGGTAAGCAGAATAATGGTTCCAGAGGATGTCACTCCCTCATTCCTAGAGCATGTAAATCCTACCTTCTGTAACAAGAAGTATCTAGTCTACAGGATAAGTCATCGATATTGGGGTGGGGAGATTATTCTGCACTACCCAGGTGAGCTCAGTCTAATCACAAGGGTTTTACATGAGCAAGGAAGGTGGAGTCAGAACCACAGTAGAGGATAATGTGGTGATGCAGAGGCTACATGATGTGCCACTAAAATTAAAGAAGAGGCCACAAGGGAAGGAAGGTCGGCGACCACCAGAAGGCAAGAAATGCAAGGGAATGGCTCTGCCACTACAGCTTCCAGAACTAACACCTTGACTAATATCAGACCTTTGTCTTCCAGAACTGTAAGGGATAAATCTGTGTTATTTGAAGCCACCAAGGTTGTGGTGAGGAGAAACTAATACTGAAGATGACTCCGGATGGTGGCAGCGACCCCTGTCCTGAGCCCAAGCTGAGCTGCATTTTTGTGGCAGGGAAGTTGCTTCAAGTATATGACAGCCACCATACCCCAAAGATCCCAAGACAATAGATCCTGGTTCTCCATGTAGAGAGGGTCCTACTGACTCACCCCACGGAAGCCCTCGGCATCTGGAAAAGGTTGCCTGGCTCTTAACAGAAGATGTGCATTAAAGATATGTTTACTGAATGCAAGGAAGCCATGTGCAATGATTCCCCATGGCCACTGTTACAAGTCACTGCAACTCAGACAGGGAGCCGACTCTGCCCCAAAGTTACTTTAATTCTTTAGCTACTCCACATGCCTCTGACCAGACCATCCTGCAACAGGTTTCAGTGAGGTCCCCATCACAGATGACCCCACCTTAAGGGAGCTGCAGCCTAAGTCTTTTTCTGATCATGTTTGCCGGCTTATCTGGAGTAGCATTGCTGAGCTGGTAACACTGAAGCTGCCAGTGCCAAAAGCCACAAACAGAGATTACAACACTGAAGATGGCCAGCAGCAGAGAACCACAGAGTGACAGAGAATTGCCCACACCCACTATCTCCGGTGGCCCGAAGAGTTTCCTGGGCCTTCTGGGAGCAGACCCGGCTGATTCAGACTGTGAAATTCAAGTGCAGTATTTCTAATTAGAAATGTCATATTCTAAGAGAATCTAGGGGGCACAGGCAAGGGTACGCAGGGGTCTACAGAGCGAGCTGGGTGGTGACATGTCTCACCAGTGACAAGCCACCACATTCCCTACTGCGCACCTGGGTTCCAAAGGCAATGGCCTTAGCTAGGACCATTGGCAGTGCTGGAGATATGGACAGAAGCCCAGTGCTCAGGGCAATGAGTGGGGCCTGGGAAGGAAGTGGGCATCTTGGGCAGAAGCTCAGCACAGAGACCAGACTGAGTAGAGCTGTTTAAAGATGAAGTAGCCGGGCGTGGTGGCGCATGCCTGTAATCCCAGCACTAGGGAGGCTGAGGCAGGAGGATTGTTGTGAGTTCGAGACCAGCCTGAGCTACAAAGTGAGCTTAAGGCCAGCCTGAACTGCATAGTGAGACCCTGTCTCAAAAAAAAAGACAAAAATAAAAAATAAAAATAAAAAAATAAAATAAAATAAAATAAAGATGAAGTATTGCTTTAAAAGGAAGTGCAAGCATCAAAATCAAACATGGCTTGGCTCGGAGCTTCCCAGCTACATGGCTCTGGGCAAATCTTGCTCCCTGAGTGTCACTTTTGTCATCTGCGAGATAGGATCACAGGGATTTCCTAAAGAGTTGCTGTGAAATTTTAAACAAGGAAGTGATGTATGACACAGCACGTATCATATGGCCTGGCCCATCTACGTCATCCTCTGTACTTTGGTGTTAAGCGTCCTGTTTCCCCTGGAGACTGTACATTACAAACTAGTCTAATGTCCCTGCTTTCCTTAGAGACAGCCCATTATAAAATATAACATCTGCTTTTCATTTTGACAGCCACAATAAGACCTGCTATTTACTGCATTATTTTGTTCATCTTTCTAATTAAGCTCAATGTCAGATTCTTATTACTCAGTTTCAAACTCAACCAAAAGTTTTCATGACACTATAAAAACACGAAGAGACACTTCACCATGAAGAAATGTAAGTACTGTAGCAAATAAACACATGAAAAGGTTTTAGCCATCACTAACTGCTATTAGAAGGTAAACTAAGCACATATGAGATCACACTAGATACCTATTATAACAGACAAAAACATAAAAAATCAACAGGCAGGTGTCTGTGGTACATTCCTATAATCCCAGCAGTGAGGGAAAATTGTAAGTTTGAGTCCTGCCTAGGCAACTTTGCAAGACTCCATCTCAAAATTAAAAAGGCCTCTGGGCCAGCCAAACAGCTCAGCTGGTTAAAGTGCCTGCAAGCAGGTGCAGGGGCCGGGGGTTTGATCCTCCGCCCACCATGCCGGCCCCACCCCCAGGACTCACTGAGACAGCAGTTGAGACTGGGCATGGTGGCACATACCTGTAATCCCAGCTCTTGGGAGGCTGTAAACAGGCAAATCACTATGAGTCCAATTTAGTGGTGAGACCCTGAACAGCCAGCAGACCCTTCCCTAAACACACACACACACACACACACACACACACACACACACACACACACACACAAAGGACCAGGACATAGCTCAGTGGTAAAGTGCCCAGGTTTTAATCCCTAGCTCTGCCAAAACAAGAAAAAAATAGTGACAACACCAAATGCTACTAAGGATGTGAAAGAACTATGGTCATACATTGTTGGTGAGGCTATAAAATGATAAAGCCACTCTTGAAAATAGCATAGCAGTCTGTCAAAGCTAAGCATCATTTTGGCATATAACTCAGCAACCACATTCCTAGGCCTTTATCCCAGAGACGTGGAAGTTTACATCTATGCGAAAGCCTCCACGTGAATACTCATAGAAGCCTTGTAGATCCTCAAACTAAAAACAATCAAAATGTTCTTCAGAATTAGACAGTGAGAGCACACCTACCCATAGCATGAAGTACTATGCAACAATGAAAAAGAGTGAGCTGTTTGTGATACAATAGCTTGGTTTTTGGCAGAACCAGGGATTGAACTCAGGCCCTTGCGCTTGCCAGGGAAGCACTTACTCTACCGAGCCATCTCCCCAGTCCCCTAATGATACAATAGCTTGGATGGGTTTCAGGGGCAACAGACTGAGTAAAATAAGTCAGTTTCAGAAGATGATATGCTATAGGATTTAATTCATATGATATTCTCAAAAAAACAATATTTGTGGGGTAGAAAACAGATAAGTAGTTCCCAGGGGTTAGGAATAGGGATGATGATCAAAGGACAGCCCTAGAAAGGGCTCTGTTGACAGCAGCTCTGCATCTTGATTGGAGTGGCTCTCATACCGATCTCTACGTGTGCTAAACCAACGAGGAGTTATTGGCAGTCTCTGGTTATGATGGGTTTAATCACTGGTGACCCCTGTAACGACAGGGATTGGCAGTACTTTCCGGGTTCTTATCGCCCTTTTCCATGACAGAACAATCAATGAGCATAATAGGCGAACATCTATTTGGGGCCAAAAGAAGAAGGAGAAAGAGAAGAAGAAGCAGGAGAAGGAGAAGCACTGAGGAAGTGCTCAGGGAGAAAGGGTGATTGAAGGCAGAAGAGAAAGACACTACTACAAGAGAATGACCACTGCTAGACACAGGAGGGTAGTGGCGGAGTGCACTGTTGCAGCCTTCCTGTGTCTCTTCTAATGGTGAATACAGGTGGTCCTACTCACTCTCTTGCTAGAAGACTGGCGTCAGGCGCGAGGCTCAGCTTGTGCCCACATCCGGAGATTTTATCAGGTGCTAGGTTCAGTGACATCTTGAGTCAGAAAATCGGTGCCAGGTGCAGGGCTCAGACTGCACTTGTGTCGGGCCCAGAAAGTGAGCCTCTGCCTCACAAGCCCTTTCAGCCGTGGGTTGCTCCAGCTACCCTGCCATGCCCTAGCCTCCTGCCTCGGTTTAGCTTAGGATCTTTTGACTTAGCACTGACACAAAAGCCGTCGTTCAGCAGGCATCTTACCTCAAATTTTGAATTCGGATCTTTTCCTGAGGTAGCAATGTGTGAATAAAATACTGCCCCTGCCACATGGGACAGTGGCGGCATCTGGCCGCCCCTCTTCCCTGCAATCCACAATCCCAAGAGGAGACAACCAACAGTCTACAAGGTGCTTCGGTGTTCAGTATGCAAGGTCGATTAAGTGCATTTTTCTTATCATATTTCTGATTTCAAATGAACAGTTGCGATGTAACTGCATTTTAAGCTGAGGACCATTGTCCCAGTTACTCTCCTCTCACTGCTGGGACAAATACTTGATGCTCAAAATGAAGGAAGGAAAGGGCTATTGAAAGCTCACAGTCAGTGGAGGTTTCAGTCCATACTCAGGCTCCAAGGCAGAGCTGCACATGGCAGAGAGCAGCCGTTCATGGCGGCGACGAAGAAGGAGAGAGCAAGAGCATATGGGAGCAGTGACAACAACGGCAACAGAAAGCTCCTTTAAGTTGCATTCAGGCTCTCTGCCACAGGCTGCTGTAGTACTTACACCCATAATCCCAGAAGCACTCACACCCATAATCCCAGTGGATCATGAGTTAATCACAGTCCACCCCAGGACTGCGTGAGGCTTTGGGGGAACCAACTAGATAGAAACCGTAACAACCATTTATATCTTCATCTGTCACATCTGTTTCAATTGATTTTTATATCTTAGTATCATCTGATAAGATGTCACCATTGAGGAAAACTGGGTAAAGAGCAGAAGGAAACTACTATTTTTGCAATTTTCTGTGGATCTATAATTATTTTGACATAAAAATTTTAAAGCAAATACTACGGGGATAAATGAAATTATTCATAGGCCATGTCGAATCTGAAGCAAATCTATACACTGAGACTGTTCTTTGGGACAAAAGCAGACTGACCCAGACTGGCTGAGCTGCTCCAGCTTGCAGTCCAGGCCTTCCTCCCACTAAATGAAAGCTCAGCAATGCAGCCTCTGCCTCCTTCCTCGCAAACACCTTAGGGGGAAGGCCTTGCCTGGGACCTGGAGAGGCTGTAGCTTGTCTTGTCACTCTGACAAAATACCTAAGATCATCACCTTCTAAGGAAGAAAGGTACAGTTCGGCTCAGTTTCAGAAGTGTCATCCCATGGTCATTCAGTGTTGTCACTTTCACCTGTGGCAAGGCAGAGCACAGTGGTAGGGAACACAGGGTGGAGCAAAACTTCTCACCTGGTGGCAACCAAGAAGCAAAGAGAAGGAAAGGGTCAAGGTCCCCAGATCACCTCCAGGGACATGCCATCAGTGACCAGTAGGCCCAACCACCTAAAACTGCCACATGTGAGTAACCAAACCTTTACTACATGAAACTTTGTGGGACCTTCGAGGTCCGGACTATGACAGCTCCCAAGCCACTTCCACTTCCTAGAAATCAGCCCTGAACTTCAAGCTGTTTGCTTGAGACTCTCAGATTCATTCTCTTCCCAAACATCCTTCTGGGAACAAAGTACATCTGGGTTATCCTTTTATGCCTCTCTCTGGAATTTTTGGAAAACAGGCTGAGTACTCCTTTCTTATTTTGATGGAAGAGAAAAAATCAGATATTATCTGATATATATATATCCAAAGAACTGGCCTTCAACCAGTTACTGCATTTCCATTGAAATGGCTGATTTCATTACACCTGAAGTCTGACTTCCAACTGAGGCAGTGCCCAGCTATCCTAGCTTCCCATTCCCTCCAGAAATGAAGACTCTAATAAATCTCCATTCTCAGGAAATAGATTCTACATGTTTTAATCCTTCATAATGAGTATAGGACATAAACATTCTTGCCCCTCTGTCATTGAATAAGAATCTGAGTTTTCCCTACAGGTCATAATCAAGGCTATGTTTTGGACCTTGTTTATCTGATTCCCAGGAAAGACAATTTCCATGAGGAGTTCGGGGCATCGAGTTCAGTAAGTCAACACTTTGTCTATACTCATTGGAACACTCACTATCGAAGAATGTTCATTACTAAACTATTTGTAAGGGTACCTGGAATTTGTTTTGATCGGGCAGTAAGGCACACAGACACAGAAATGACTGCAAGAAAGGACGAAGTCTTTGCTCATAGTTTCCCAGCAACAGGAGGCACAACATTTGTGCTACGTTGGAACAAGGGAGCACACTGGACATTTTTTGTTATGTTCTTAGTACATGAGTATGGGGGTTAAGCCAGGGTGAGCAGAACTAGTTAGGTTTAGATACTTTAGCAGGCTCTGAGATATAGGGCCTATCTCTGGTCAGCTGATACTTGGCCCTAGGATGATTCAGGCAATCTTACTGGCTAAGAGTACAAGATCTCAATAAAGCAGACAGTTGGTGTGGGGGCTGTATTGACTGGTTTTCCTTCTTACACACATTGTCAGGAGAAGGAGTCTTTTGTGTTGTCCCTATGAGCTGGCCAGCCCCTCCAGAGTCATCAAGGCCCCAGATGTTAAAGCATGAAGTATAGAAATTAGAAAATATAATGATTACAAAAGTCAAAGGAAAAAAAAAACAAACAAACAAAAGTCAAAGGAAATACCTAAAAACTAAATCAAAATGCCCCTAAGAGGGAGCCAGGAAGATGACTCAGTAGAATAAGTGCTTGACTGGCAAGTGCAAGGTCCTGAGTTCAATCCCAGGTACCGCAAAAAAAAAAAAAAAAAGTCCTCTAAGATAAGAATCCATTCTCAATGAGAAGTTTTCTCTGGGCGAAGCCAAGCTATTTCTTCTGCCTACTTTGATCCTTTGTGCTAATGTTATATTGGCAAGAATCAGTGGTTTCCATTGAAACCTATGGCTTCCTGTGCCCTCTCCCACTTTACCCTCTGCTGAGCCCCCAAGAAGGTGTACCTGTCTATGAGAATCAAGTGGGCAGAGGCCCCCGAGACCCAGTGGACAGACCATAACCCAGTGGACTGTGGCTGAGCCTCCTGGGCTTGTACCCAATTTAAAAGCAGTCAAGTGCCCATAGCTACCCTTTACTCTCACAATCTAACTTACAACCAAGAGAACACAATGTTCTCTGTCCCCACAGACCAAATAAAGATGTAGGAAAGTAGTGGCCCTAGGGCATGGCTGTTCATTGCTAACAAACTAGCCCTCTGTCAAGATGTTCTCAGAAGACAAAATTCCAACACAAAACTTCAAAATACAACTCCTCTTTCTCCCTAAGGTAGCATCATTACCTGAAGATCCTGCCACATAGCCTCTCCCCTACCCTCCTCTCTTCATCATGATCTAGACCACCATTTATTAAGTACTGATAAATAACACTCTTCATACTGTGTCCCATTTACTCCTTTCAACAAACTTCAAATCATGTTTTTATTTCCACTATACGGGAAAAAAAAACTGAGGTTGAGCCAGCATGATAGCTCAGCAGTCTAAAGCACCTGTTTAGGCAAGCTTAGGCAGGCACAGGGGATAGCGGCTCAGTCCTCGGCTCCATACGCCGCGCCAGCCCTGCCCTCAGAGCAGGCTGAGCTGGCCAAAACAAAAAAGAAAAGAAAATTGAGCTTGAGAGATTAAGTAATGGGTCCAAGGTCATTTACTCAGTTCAGCATATGTCCTTAGGTTCTTTCCAATGACATAAATGTCCACACGTACACAGTCATGCATCACATAAAGACTTACTGGTAAATGATAAACCACGTGTGCCATGGTGAGTCCAGAAGATGATAATGAAGCTGGAATATCCCTAATCTTCTAGCAACCTCACAGCCATCCCAGTATGTACAACCTATTGCTCATGTGTTTGTGGTGACACTGGGGTAAACAGGCCTACTTCACTTCCACAGCATAAACGTAGAACACATGATGATACATAGTACATAATAACTGGAAGAAAGACTTTTATTATCTACCATATGCTTTCTAGCATGATTTCAGCGTGATTTTTCTATTTGTAAAAAAATGTTGCCTGTCATTCTGGTCTTCTAGATACATACTGCTTTTCATGACATACTAATTGTGGCCAGACTGTATCTCAAGTAAGTGTTTTCTTTTTCTTTTTTTTTTTTTTTAAAAAAAAGGTAATAAATAAAAAAAAAGAGACAAAAAATGCCACAGGACCATCCTGCTACAATGCTATATATGGTTAGATTTCTAAATTACTGTGCAAAAATATGTAACTGTTTATTCATATTTTTAATATTTTTATTTTTTAATTCTTTTTCTATATTCAGTGGAGACATAAAGTTTAACATATCAATACTCAATGGAAAATACATGCTTCATCTTATGCCTAAGATATTTGATATTCAGACAGATAGTGAAGTTAAACCCACCTGCATATGTTGTAGGGCAATAATAAGTTTCTCTTCTGGAGGGTTAGCAACCTAAATTTACAGACAAAAAATTAGAGGAAAATAAGGTCTGCAAGGACAGCCAACATTTTGGCCCTAGCTTTTCAAGGTCAGTGAGGACTTAGGACATAGGAGAACCTGTACTACAACATTATGTAACTCAGTTATGCCCCAAATTTTCTGATCAAGGAGATTATGGGGCCACAAAGGAATGTGATCAATGATGTAGAGTGTGCCTAAAGAGAGTCACATGGAGAGAAACATTCTCTCAGGCTTTCACAGAGAGCAAACTGGTCAAGCAATGGCCCTGACTCATCCACAAGGCTGACACTGACAAAGGATCTGTAAAGTGTCATACAGGGTTTCAGGATAAGTCCTGAGGGAACTTGACTGACCTTGTCAGATACAAAAGTTACATTTCTTGTTATATAAGTCTTACTTTATCTTGGTCTTAGCCATCAAGCAGAAAAGAATAGAAACAAGGTATGAAAAGTGAAGCCATGTTAATATGCTGAGCTGTGGAAGGCTCAAGTCATCAGATTCAGACATTGCCAGTCCTGTGGATAACCCACTACTATTGTGGACTATGGACTATATTGGAATGTCTTGTTGAATTCATGCACCTACAATGTTTGGATAGCAATAGAATACCCATCTCTGACAAAACTAAAGAAAAAATAGGTGATATAAATGAAGAACTGTTTTGTATGTTCAT
This sequence comes from Ctenomys sociabilis, assembly GCA_004027165.1. Taxonomy (NCBI): domain Eukaryota; kingdom Metazoa; phylum Chordata; class Mammalia; order Rodentia; family Ctenomyidae; genus Ctenomys; species Ctenomys sociabilis. Next base: position 49,514 of record PVKA01002945.1, on the reverse strand, counting down.
ATACAAAATAGGATAGATATATAGATACTTTCTCTTAATTCAATAAGAAGAAAGATTTATACTAATAGTGTTTGGACAGGATATGTCTGCATCCTGTGCTATGAATGACTACTACAAAGACAACAATATGCAATGTATTAATTGTTGTAACTCTCCTACCACCCTGTTTTGAAGGTGTCTCGTTGCAATTTTTTTTCTCAGTAAAATTAATTTTAAAAATGTTTACTGTAAAATAATATGCAATGTGCAGCAGCATACTGGTGTCCTTCGCCCAACCTGTTTCTTGATAGCATCAAGAGGAGCCATGTGGGAACTGGGGAGACAGCTCGGCCATCTAAGGCCCTGCCTGGCCAATGCTAAGACTCTAGTTCACTCCCCATACCACATGCCGTGCTGGCCACTTACTGGGCACTGTGGGCCCTTGTAATCCCATCACTGAGGAGGCTGAGACAGAAGAATCACTATGAGTCTGGGCTGTATAGTGAGATCCTACACCAAGTAAATGAATAAATAAATAAATAAAAGATTGTTTTGAAAAACAGACCAGTGGAATGATTGCCCCAGGCCGGTGGTGAAAACCCTATGGCATGCGTGCTTCAGCTGGCTATTTCCTATAACTGGAAATGCTAAAAGTTCTGCCATCACTGGCCTAGGCCATCTAGTTTTGTAAATTCACTCTGTGATGCTCACACAAGGACAAAATGACCTAACAGTGTGTTACTCAGAACATATTTCTATCATTAGGTGACAAGTGACCCATTGCTACATATGTATTTTGAGGACTTCTTCTAAACTGTTCACCAACGCAGGTTTCAATTGGTTGCTTCATTTTGTTCCTGATGCTCCTGTTAACCTGTGATAATCTGTCTCATCTGTGTAACATTACAGATATTCTTTATTCTCTTTGCCAATACTGCACAAAGTCCTTCTCTGCCCTGAGATTCAAGACCAGCAAAAGGTCTGTTTGAACAGATAGCGCAATAGAATTAGTGGTAGCCAAAATTAGAACAGCCCTCTCCACCCCATCCTACACCCAGGGCAAGGCCCTCTAGACTCAGAAGAAAGCAGGGAAATGGAGATGAAGTAATGTATGGCAAAGGCGGAGCCTGTCCCCTGCCTTTTTGACATGGCTCGGTGACAGAAAGCACAGCAGAGGCCCTGAGCAGTTCTCCTGAACAGCAGTCATTGTTACCAACATGAACTTGGGCTGTGATTTTCACCTGTGATAGTTTTTACTCACATCTCTTTAAACTGAGTTTTTAAAAACTTTTCTTTTTAATTTGCTTTCATTTTGATCCTAGCTTAGTACATGGTGAGATATTTGGATTTAGACTCAATCCTTGCATACGGACATCCAGTTTTCGCTGAAGCATTCATTAAAGGGGCTCTTTCCACCAGAGTATGTTTTTGATGTCTTTATCAAAGACTAAATAGCTGAAATGCCTGGGGTTATTTCTCACAGTGCATTTTGTTGTTTGGGTTTTTGGGTGGTTTTTTGTTTGTTTCTTTTTTTTTCTTTTTTCTTGTGCTGGGGATTAAACTTGGGACCTTGCACTTGCCACACATGCACTTAAGCCTCTGAGCCATATTCCAGCCATGCCTGGAGTTATTTCAGCATCCTCTGTTCTATTCAATCTATCAATATCCCTGTTTCTCTGCAAGCATCATGCTGTTTTTATTACTGTAGCTTCATCATAAAGCATCAAGTCTGGGGTTTTGATACCTCTTGCTTTGCTTCTATTACCCAAGAATGCTTTTATTATTCTGGGTCTCTTCTGGCTCCATATGAATTTTAAGATTGCTTAACTTTAGCTATCTTTGAAAGAACTAAAGATACCACATTACACAGGCACACCCATATTAATAGTAGCACAATTCATAATAGGTAATTCTTGAAATGGGCCTGGAGACCCATCAATATAGGAACAAATAAAAAATGTGATATTTATACATGATGGAGTAATACTCTATCATAAAAAAGGCTAGGGGCTAGGAAGATAGTTCAGCAGTTTAAGTGCCTGCCTGGCAAGCACAGGTCCCAAGTTAAATTCCCAGTACCCCATGCCATGCCAGCCTAGGAACTCCAGGCATGGTGGCATATGCCTGTAATCTCAGAGCTGGAGAGGCTAAGAAAGGAGGATTATTATGAGTCGGAGCTGCATAGTGAGACCCTGTACCAAATAAATAAATATCTAATGAAAAGAAGAAGAAGAAGAAGAAGAAGAAGAAGAAGAAGAAGAAGAAGAAGAAGAAGAAGAAGAAGAAGAAGAAGAAGAGAAGAAGAAAAGAAGAAGAAAGAAAGAAAGAAAGAAAGAAAGAAAGAAAGAAAGAAAGAAAGAGAAAGAGAAGAGAAGAGAAGAGAAGAGAAGAGAAGAGAAGAGAAGAAGGAAGAAGAAAGAATGATGAGGAGGAGGAGGTTAAACTTGAGTCATTCATAGGTAGATACACCCTAAGACCAGGATACTAAGTGAAATCAGTCAGACACAAAAGCTCAACTAGCACATGGTTTCTCTTATGTGAGAAATACAAAATAAAGCTAAAGAGCAAACTAAAAGATAGATAATAGAAAGCGGTGGGATAAAGACAGTGAAATAAGCAATGCATGGTGGGGCTGCAAGGGAGAAAAGGAGGTGGAAAAAAGAAGTGAGAGAAAATGGAGATAGAGCTTTTGCAAAGGGGAAGGCAACTAAATGACAGAAGGGGCACAGAGAGGGGAAGGACAGGGGACAGGAGAAGAACTGAGATGTTATACTGATGCATAAACTCCCTGTGACGAATGTCATCACATGTACTGCAAACACGTACTAATAAAATAATTTTTAAAGTCACTTCTTCCAATAATTTTCTTGAAAACATTGGCTTCATATGCTACTTACAGTTTTCCAACACTCACAAAGCAAATATGTAACAATTAACATTCTTCAAATGCTTGCATAGCGCCTCACTGCTGCCCTTGCTCAGGGAGATGCTGTGTTAATGTCACTTCTCCCTGGCAGCACGACCACAGCTTCAGATCTGGTCCCTGAACAACGAAGCACATGAGGTGTGTGATGGGGGCGGGCAGTCTTTTGGAATGCTCTTGGCAGGCGTGGGGAGACTGTGGGCCAGAAAGGACACGTGCCAGAATCCACCAGAACGGCCAAGCCAACAGCTCTGTTGCACGGGGAAGGAAGGTCATGGCCCCAGACACAGCCCAGCACTCACCAAAACATCACTCTGTTAAATAAACCATTGGGTTGTGACATGTTGGGAAAGAAATGCCATCAAAATATTTCTATGCACACAGGTGAGTTTACTCTCTTTGGAACACCCTGACCTGTAAATCTTTTAGATAGAAAATGACCCAGTGCATTTGCCTCCGGGAAATAATGAGAGCGTACCTGAGAGGCACTGAGTTGTTCTGTGTGTACAGAGCTCCTGGCACGCTGCAGGGGCCAGGCAAACAGTGAGCAGATGGAACCTGGCCTCAGAAACGCCACCGTGCAGGCAGGGAGAGAAGCGGCAGGGAGGGAGAGGCAGAGCCGATGGTGAAGGCTGCAGGGAGCTGGCTGCCAGCCCGCTGTTCCTGCCCGAGTGGGGACCTACGGCCAGATGTTCAGTTCTTTTTTAAAGTAAGCTGGAAAAAGAAACTGTTATATGCACACTCTTAATTTTAAAGTGTGGACAATCCAAGTGAAAAGGGGAAAAAAAACCAAAAGTGAGCAGTATGTGGACACATTTGGCTCAGTGGCTTCCAGCTGAACCGTTTGCTTGGGCCTTGAGCATAGTTTACTGCTCTCTACAGATAAAGCTTTATGCATCTCACCTCAAGGTCTTAATAATACCCAAAAGGAAAACCAGGTTACCTCCATGTCACCAATGCAAGCTAAAGCACTGTGGCTAAGAAGCCAGGCCATAATGGCCGGCGAGATAGCTCAGTGGACTAAGCGCCTGCTTAACCAAGCACAGAGATTGGAGTTCGATCCCTGGTACAGCATGTGGCGCTAGCCCTGCCTCCTTCCCACCCCAGGCCAGCCACCGAGACCAGCTGTGGTGGTGCACACATGTAACCCCAGGGCTGGGAAGGCTGAAAACAGGAGGATCACTACAAACCTGAGCTGCATAGTGAGACACTATACTAAATACACTTAAAAAAAAGAAAAGAAAAGAAATCAGTACATTTCTGATTTTAGAATCTGAATGTCTGGGTCTCCTAGCTGTATGACCTTGGACTAGTTACTTCATCTTTCTGTGCTGCAGTTTCCTCATCTCTAAAGCAAGGTTAAAAACAGTTGTGAGGTACTGGAAGAGGAATTAAATAAGGCTATGCGTGCATTTTATTAGGCAGATACTAAGCCATGCACAGGCATGCTGGATCTTGATAAGTGACTTGCCTGAAATCACACAGCTCAGGTGGGACAAGCCCAAGTCCATGGACTGCAACACCAATACTCTTTCCACCAGGCTACATGATTCCCTGTCACGTGAACAGGAAACAGGCCCTCTTCACACAGGCAGGTTAACATGGTGCCAAAATCAAATTTCCAAGAAAGTCATTTTGCCACCTACAGTATTTGGTAATATTCATAGGAGTTAGGTCACAGCTTGGGGTTTGATTCAGGTGGAAGCTCTGTGAGGCCACAGGAAGGGTCGAATGTATGAAGCCATAGTGGCCTTAATCCAGATCCAGGCTGCATGACTTCCCCTCCCTAGCCCTAAATATCCCAATCTGAGAAATGGGCCTGAGAGTAATAATACTTATCCCATTGAGCTGAAGTGACGTCAGGGGAAAAAATAACAAGAAAATAAGTTCTTCAGAAGCTGAGAAGAACCACCACTGCTGGCATGGCAGCGACGTCCAGAGTCACTGGACTACCACACGGTAGCAGAATCAGCATTTCCAAGTGTACTTGAACACAGCCAGCCTGCAGCAGGATGAACCTGGAGTTGCACTGAGCCTCCTCATGCACCAGTTTTGGAAGCATCAGAGAGCTAGGGCAGGGCCTTGCCTGCAGCCAGGGGGAGACTATGATGTCTGCAGCTTGCTCTCAAGAGTACCCCAAAATCACAGGAGAAACGCTATCTGGAGAGACAAACAAAGCTAAGCAGAATAAAAGGCCATCGTGCGTAGCATGTGGGTGATGAACGCACAGATGTTCCTTATGAAATTCTTTCACCTCTTCTACCTTGTTCAAAACTCCTTGTAAAAGCTTCCTAGAAGAAATTAATGAATATAATAATTTTAATGAAAAGAAAACTATTACATCATGTCAGTAGGAAATGCAAATGAAATGATGTCATCTATCAAATGGTTCCCCTACTGCCATGGCAGATTCAAGACTTTCCAGGGAGGAGGAGTGGAGGAGGAAAAGGAGATAAAAGAAATATTAGGTGAAATATTATCATTGCAGATTTATTCATTCACATTTTCAAGACTTCCTGACTACCAGAATCTCCTGTTCCATGGAAGGGTTTTATTAAGGTAAATCTCCCTCTGTTTATTAGCAACATAGACGTAAAAGTTGGCAATAAGCTGAGAGCAAAATAGGTTTCAGGAATACCAACAGGTGAGAGGGGATCACTCAGAAGTTGGGAGGGAATGGGATTTGGGAAGAACAAACTCATACATTTGCTTCTAGGTGCTGAATCAAACATTGCTGTATTGTGTCAAAAAGGGAAACTGAGGCCCAGTGCCATTAAGAGATTGGTCTCAGGTCGAGATTGGTCTCAGGTCACACGGTGTTCATCAAGCATTATCACTAGGAACAGGAGCACCCTTGCCACCTCTGCCAGGGTCTGCTTTATGTCACACAACTATCTTAAAAGCCAGCAATAGAAGGCCAGGTGCAGGTGTATGCCCTTGCAGGGAAGGGACTAGAGTCATTTCTTGGATGCCCTTTCTTATGACAAATAGGGTATGATGTTCATCCTATTTCTGCAGCAGTGACAGAACATCCAGGAAGGGACATGCAAACCCTTCCTGGATGTTCTGTCACTGCTGTCCAGGGAAGGCCTCACAGTCTTGAGTATAGGGACATGGCAGAAGAAACCCTGCCACTGTGCACAATGCAATTTTCCCACCACCACCAGTGCTAAGGCAAACACTTGTGCTCACATGTGATTCTGCTGATGAAATCTGCATGATGAGGGCACAGTTCCAATGTCATGGAAGGGCACAAGAGGGATTCGCCAGCTCTCACCACTCAGAAAGATGACCAACGCCCTCCTCATGACATTACACAGACACTCTGATGACAACCAGCTCAGAGTCCACAGTTCCTGAAAGTGCTAGTTAAAAAGGCTCTTCTCAACTTGGACTGCCACTTGAGTGTGGAATCACTTGGAACATGTTTACCCATTAAAACTTCCTTTTATTTTTTTCTTTACAAATCTGGCCATTCTACCCAAAATATTTTGACTGAACATTTTTTAAATGTCTGGAACATATTGACATGCCACTCTTTGAACAGGGGGAATTTCAATCATCACGTCACTCAGAGAGCTTTCCTGCAGGGTACTCCACAGTGGAGCAAGGGTCCCAAGCCAGATAGGCACTGATCACATAGCTAGAGTTGTGCTAAGAGTATCTGAGGCCAAAGATGTAAAGTAAGCATGTCAATCGCCTCTAACGAATGGGAATAACCTACCAAGACTGGCTCTATGCCAGGAAAAGAAACATAGAGGTAGAAGAGGTGAGACAGTCAATAACTCAGAATTGGCCAGTGAATATTGATTCAGCATCTACTAACACCATGCAGTACAGGTACAAAGGTAAATTGTCCTGCAGCTCACAAATGGTTATTCATGCATGCACACATCTGCAGGTTGGAATACCCAAGCTGCCCTCCAGGCTCTAAATTAATTCATGTGCTGGCTGCAGCCACTCAGCAACACGAAGTATGTGTGACCGCAGCCTTTCTGGGAGGCAGAGACCATGACTCCAGGGGGGAGCGATGCCCACCACTAGGCTGGAGAAGTTCAGGGAGACAGCAAAAGGAGATCAACTTTGGCGGCAGGTAATGACCAAGACAGATGCCACTTTGCAGGCCAGTACCCAACCCACTCCTTTCCTGGACTTCTAGAGCCTCAGAGGGCCTAGATACCAGCTTCCAGGAAAAGGGAGTACTTAGGATGCTGATGAAGTGAGAAGCCAGGGGGACTCAGCAGGAAATTCAGAAGTCCTGGGGCCCCCCATTTTGCTGACCTGAGGGCATACCCTCCCCCGCAACCCCCGAGATGCTGCCTGTCCTAATCTCTCCAGGACACTTCCTTAACTTATCAAATACCACTTGAGATCCTTCCCAAGAATCCTGCCAGTGAGGGGGGCCGAGGGAGCATTATGGAAGCCCCTGGAAAGCCTCTCAATTACAGAACTAAGTATCAGATCGGCCCCTCTTCTCCCCAAGGCAGGAAGGAGGCTGATTTGCAATCCGTAGTTCTACTTGTCCCTGTCTCTCTGCCACCTAAGATGGAAGCTGGATCCTCTGGAGTCTGGAAAGGACATATTTGGGTTTCTTGGAACACCCAGGTCCCTCAGCTTCTTGAACTTAATGAGGAGTGAGGCGCTTTGCTTTGATCTCTGTCCCAAACCATAGACGATCAAATTACTCTGGCTTGGTACTTGCGTAGGTAGCTCCATTTTAGGCAAAATTGCACAGAGCGACCTAACTAGCCCTGGCACCCCCAGGTATAGCATCCCTTGGCTGCCCACGCCGAGCCTCGTAAGTCTGTGCCTTGGCTCATCAGCCCCACAGCAGTGCATGAAAGCCTCATTGAGTTCCATCTTTAATAATATTTTAAAAATGTTTAAGAACCACTATAAAAAAATCCACTGGATGGCATTTTTTTCCACTTTGGCAAAACTAGAGTCCTAGTCTCTGTTATTATAAACTCAACCACAAAAAGAAGAAAGCCAGCCAGTTGCAATTTAGAAAATCACATTCCAATAGCACTGGAAGCATGTATTAGCTGAGCAAAGATGTGTCCAGTCATATCTGTCTTTTTCCACAGACGGCGCTCCCCAGGCCCACTGTTGAGCAACCTGTCTAGTTTTTCCAAGCAGCCTCTGTGTGCTAGAGATTGACCTGATTCGGTTTATCACACTTACTCATAGGGAACCTTGCACCTGCACCGGATGAGGAGTGCAGAAGGCCTGCGGTGCCCCCGCACAGCCCACCCTGACAAATTAAGATAACTGCAGAGAATATTAACTCTGAAAGGCTCTTTGTACATGCGAGGTGCTCTGTGAAGCTGTGATGCATTAAGCCATAGGCACTCACTTTAGGCTGAAGTAATTTAGTAGTAGCTACTATTTATTAAGCTTCTATCCATTGGCATTGAAATAGGCATTTGAGACAGTGAAGCAAGTACTGTGGGAATGAAACATTGCAAAATTTTAATGAGGGAATGAAATGGAATAGGAACTAACTAGCAAGAGGCTAAGATAAGGGTGATAAACTGACACCCTGAAGAGAGGGAGAAGGCCACTGTAATAGTCATGAACTCCTTTGCAGAACTCAGAGGCAATATTTCAGCAGAATTTCAGAAGGATGAGCGGCCGATACTAAAAGAATTCTGGGTAGAGGAAATGGGTGCCTGCACAAGAGTGGAGAGCGACACAGCATCCCCCAGTGCTCCGGGCGGACTACTCAAGGGAACTCAAAAAGGGTTTAGTGAACAGACGATTAACAAAGGTGTAGGAAAGTTACAAAGAAACTACAAAACACACACACACACACACACACACACACACACACAGAGTTGGTAAAGGACAAGAGATTGGGCCATAAGGGGTGCTGTGCCCCTCTAGAACAAAGAGTTACATCAGTTACCTGAGCTCAAACAAAGAAAATCATGTACAGAGTGCATCCCTGCTAAGGGATAAGTGCCCACTTTTTCTTCCTTGATCCTCAGGCATCCTGCAGGGCTTCCCCCTTGGCCAAATGCAACCGGAAACCAGGATACCAGTGGCCCCATGGAAACTGGTAACAGCAGGAAGCTGGAGGGCAGGACAGCCTGGGAAATGCATCTGTAGCAGCCAGAGTGCTGAGGCATACAGCTGGGCCAAGAACAGTGGAGGATAGGTCTGGACTCAGGCAACAGAGGCTATGGAGTGTGACTGGAACTTGGAGTGTGAGTCAGAAGGAAGACAGAGAAACACAGACCAGCAGCTAGATATTCAGGACCCTGGGTACTGGGTGGACAGCAAACAGGAACTGTTCATCTATATGGTCCTGGAGATACCAACCACTGCTAACCTCCGATAGTATGAGAGACCCTGAGGACACACACCCAACAGAAGAACCCTGGTGGCCAACACCTTCCAGACCTGCACTGGGGAAGGCCTCTGCCACCAGCCTTGTCTCCAGAGATCCTGACAATGCACACAGCAGCCTATCGAAGCAGAGGGTAGATTTTGCCAGCACCTAGCGGAGAGAACACAACTGGAAAGGTCTTGAACCAGCTAAAATGAGCCTGTCTTCTTCATTTCCATCCCATTCCACCTTCTCTCATCATGGAGAACCCTGGGGATGTGCAGTCCCACAGGAACAAATTTCCCAGAAAGAGGAGAAATATCTGTTTACTTCACCCACCAGAGCTACTCCAAGTGACTGGCCAAGAAGCCAAATCAGTCCTGCTCTGCAAGGCTTTGGAGCAAAAGCCCTGCTCCAGCACCCTCCCATCTGGGACACATTAAATGTGATCTGTGAAGTGATTCATTAAAAGTCCTCGGGTGGCAGAAGACCATCACCCAGATGTGAAAATAAACACCGGGGGAAATTCCAGCCTCTGGACAGTCAAGTCTTTAAACACATGCATGGCTATTTTAGGAAAAGGAAGAATCTTTTGTCTGTCTTTCCAAGCCCTCAGAACCCAAGTCAGACACTTGCCATAAAATGAGCCAGGCAAATTCTTATGATGCCAGATTCAAAAAAATGTGTAAATCTTTGCTCTACAGGCCCAAGGACTCTCCAGGGCCATTTCCCCCATGGGGTGCTCCTAATGGTCCAGAGGGTGCCAAGGCAGAGGGGCTCCTCACTCCCCATGTGAACCCTCAGCTCAACCTTTGTACAACATTGGAAATTAAAGCAGAAGCAATGTGTTTTATTACTCTAGGGGAAAAATTGGCATGGAAAGTAATGGAACATGAACCAATATCAAGCAAGACTAAGAGTGTGTCGATACTGACAAAACAACAAAAGGGAGACATTATGAGTGAGTTTGGCCACAGATCACATATTACATTCAGTCTCTGGCAGAGTAAAAAGTACATAGTGGATGTTTGCTAAAATAGGTAGGAAAAAGGGAGGAAGGGAGGAAGATTCTCAATTCAAAGTGGCCTAGGAGCCAATGAAGTACTGACTGTACTCAGGATACCCAGAGGGACCACACCTTACCCTCCTTCCCACCCCATAACCAACTTTAAGTCTCTTGAAGCCATATTCAAATCTTTCCAATCAGAAAATATCAAACTTCTATGTAACTAGTTCTCTCTCTCCCTCCCTCTCTCTCTTCCTCTCTCCCTATCCCTCTCTCTCCCTCTCTATTTTCCCTCTCTGTCTCTGTCTCTGTGTGTCTGTCTGTCTATCTGTCTCTCTCTCTCTCTCTCTCCCTCTTTCTCCCTATCTCTATTCTCTTATCTCTTTCTCTCACACAAATACATAGGGAGGCTAAGACATACACGAAGACATGATTAAGTGCTCAGTTTATAGGCACCAAATTTATTACTGCCCTGTCACACCACCATCCACTCATTAAACATTTTCATTTTGAAACTCCATGTCCATTGAAGTACATCCCCTTGAGCCCTCTCCCACCAGCCCCTGACAATCACACTGGCAGCTCTTGCATGTGTAAGTCTGACTACCCAAGATACTTCCTATAAGCATATTCATACAGTATTTATCTTTTTAAGTCTGAATTATCTTACCTAGTATAAAGTCTTCACATGTTTCAACATGTGTCAGAATTTCCTCCCTTTAGACCAGATTTTGTTTAAATATTCATCCATCAATGGATATTTAGGTTGTTTTTACCTTTTGTTATTCCAGAATGGTGTTACAAACATGGATATCTAAGTACGTCTTGAAATACATACCCTTGGAATTGTTTTAGCAAAGAAATTTCCCCTAAATGAGCAAATTTTCTAACTGCCAAGGTCATAAACTTCCTCACATTTAAAGTAACTACAGCCAGCCAGATAGCTCAGTGGATAAAAGCACCTGCTTAGGCAGATGCAGAGATGGGGGGTTGATTTCTGGGATGCTGTGCCAGCCCTGCCCCCAGACTCACTGAAATGGTGATTGAGACTGGGCATGGTAGCACACACCTGTGATCCCAGAACTTGAGAGGCTGAAAATGGAGGATCACTTCAAGTGTGATCTATGTAGTGAGACTCTGTACTAAATATATAAAAATAAAACATAAAAATAAAGTAACTGTGCCCTGCTTATACAGATAGTATAAGAACCTCACTCTAAGTTACAGCCAGTTACACAGCCAAAAAAATACACAATTCAAAGCACAAGGCTTCCAAGAGTGACAGACACAATTTCAAGTCTCTACAGGAGCTTGTGAAAGCCCAAAAAAATACAGGTGCTCCTTGACTTATAATGGGGTTATGAATTGGTAACTCATTCATAAGCTGAAGATTGAACACTAAAGCTGCACCCAATATAGTGAACATCACAGTAGAGCAACTCAACACAATGAGAATGTTGGGGATCCCACCCTTGTAATCAGGAGGTTGATGGGGAGGTGCGGGTCACTGTCATTGCCCAGTGTCACAGGGAAGCACCATATTGCATATTACTGTCTTGGGGGAAAAAAAGTAAAATTCAAAATTCTAGCTCTTACTTCTACCGAATGTATATGGCTTTTATGTGACCACAAAATTTAAAATTATGGATTGAATTTTTGTAAGTTTGGGTCTATCTACACATGTCTCAGTCTTCTTCTTGCAAAATGAGGGCATTAAAATGCTCTTTACAGTGTGAAAAACTATTAAGAGGGTATTCCAGGTTCCTAGAGTATTGTAAGCCTTTGATCAATATTACATTTCCTTTCTTCTCAGAGGCCTCCCACCCATTTTTCCCCACACAACTCTATACTTCTATAATTATATTTCTAAATTCAGGGTGTGCATTATCAGATAGCAGATTCTTACTTGTCTGTACACTGATTAATTTAGCCAAACCTCCCCAAAAGAGATAGAATTTTCCTGAGAAGCTTCTGCTAGAACAGCTCTGAGACAAGAATGTCTGGCACTCAGGTGCGCGTGTCCATCTGTCAAAGGTCTCTGTTCACTTCTGATGAAAAAGTTTCCAAAGAATGAGTCCTTGGCCCAGGGCAAGGCAGAAAAACTGTTAATAAGTGGCAGATGGAAAAGACCCATCAGGGAAGCAATGCCTTGGATGAAGGTTCTAGAATAACGGTCTTGTGTATGATCTGAAGAAAATCACTTCTCCAACCTCAAGTTTTCTTATCTCTAAAATTAAATCAATGATGGTACAACCTCCTACAGTGGTTGTGAGGAGGAAGATGTGGACGGTGCTGTGAGGAGCCTCAACAGGCCAGTGGACAGCCAGAGTCCGTGTGGAGCCCGCACATGATGATCCAGGGTGCCCTTACCCTCAGTTCTCAGGCATATCTGCAGGACAGGGGATTTAACTAGATTTTTGTACCATGTTCCACTTCTTTCACATCACCCTCCTCTACCAGAGTTTCCTTCATCACCCTCAAAGTTTAACAATGACAACAACACACATACATTCATTCACCCATCTACCCTGCATTTATTGAGTGCTGCCCTATGCCAGCTCTGACGCAGCCATTGTCAGAGCTGAGTAGAGCAAGCCTCTTCTCCAGAAGAAGTCACAGAGGCAGTGAGGAAGGAACACAGGCAGTCAGAAGGCCAAACAGTTATACAGGGTGCATGTCAAGCAGTGCTTCAAGTACCTCTGCTTCATTCACTGGGTTCTCCCCACAGCCCTGTGAGTTCTGTTAACATTCCCACTTCACAGATGTGGAAACAGTGTATAGTCAGTAATTTGCCCAACATCACACAAACGATCATGGTGGAACTGGAGATGGAACTCAAGCCATTTGACTCCAGAGTTCTTATTTCACCTGAATGGAATCAAAATATTAAACATCTAGTAGAACACAGGATCAAACTAAATGCCAGTGAGTTTATGATGCTCCTGTATTCTAGCTGAAAAGCAGCCAACCACGTGCTAAACACTCAACTTATGAACTTTAAGTACCTAAAAGGGTCTTGTGTCAGGGCTCACAGCAATGGACTTGGAGCGTGAAGGAAGGGACCAACAGCTTCCCAGGGCCAGCTAGTCAACAGTAAGCCCAAGGTCAGCTCAGACAAATTGCAATGATGTCTCATTCCATGAGGACATGTTCTAAGTAGTGTGACACTGGGTGCTTTGACTGCTGGGTGAACACCACAGTGTACCTACACATGGTACAGCCTCCTGCGTATCTGGGCTATGTGGGGCATGTATGGTACAACCTACTTCTTTTGGGGCCATGGTGAACCAAACATCATAAGAGTACATCAAGAGTAAGAGACAATGATATAATCAAGAGTCATGGCAAAGCTGTTGTGGGCTAGCAAGGCACACTGTTTGAAGGAAAACTTTCTTTTTAAATAATTAGGAGGAGGACTCTCTCAAATAACAAATGATAGTACAGTAAATAATAAATCCATAACAGTCATTTCTTATCAAGGTCAAATATCATGTACTCTCCATAAATGGGTTCTATACTTTTATACAACTGGAAACACGGTAAGTTTGTTTATAAAAGCATCACCACAAACAGCAAGGAGGTGCTGAAACACTGTGATGGTTACAAACTCACCAGGTGATAGGGAGTTTTCATCTCTGTCATGATCTAAGAGGGCTGAGCAGCACACGTATGGTCCATTGTTGACTACAGCATCATCATGTGGCACAAGTGTATATCTCAAAAAATAACATTTGAAAAAAAAATTAAAAATAAATAAATAAGTAACATTTGTCTCTAGTCTGTATCTTGTCCAGTGCAATGAAACTAAGCTATAACTCAGTCTCTTTTGTGTCCCACCAATGAGCAGCACAAGTATCAGGATTCCTTCCTCTCTATTCTCTGCTCTGCTGTCTCCTGCTCACAATCTTACCCTCCCACCTATCCCCATCCCTGAGACACCCAAAATATTGAAAACAGTGTCCCTATTGCCTTTACTTGCTTTGGTTTTCTTCAGGGCACTCATAATAACTTGATATCATAGTAGATTTATTGGTGCAGTATCAATTTTTCTGCAATGCCTTTCAAAACTCGAAGGGAAGAAAGTATCTCCAATCCGTGGCTATGTGCTGGTATATTACAGGTGATCAGTGTGACTTGCTTCAATGAATGAATAAATGAGTAAGTGGAACATGGGTTAATGTATTGTCCTTGGTCTAAGAAGCCAGAAACATGCCTAGAAACTCACCCGAACTTCTTACTTCTAAGGTATCCCCAGGCTTAGCCTCAGGGTAGTAGGAAAGGTTGGCTTCTTGCCTGCCCCTTCCCCATCTCTTTTTCTTTCATAGGCACCCTCATTTCATGGCACTCTATAACCTCAGGCCTTCTCATTCAGCCATTGCCCCAAAAACATGCATGTTTCCCTCATAATCAAGTACCTGCTCATCCTGTAAACTCATTCATGTGAAGGTTGTGTGGAATCACAGAAGTGATTTTTAAAGAGAGACTTTCAGTGACAAAATCGTGAGACATGTATTTCTATATGACACCCACTATAGGACTTTATGCACCCTGAAAACCTATTTAGCCTCATATATAGAAGCTGCCTGTGGGTGTCATTCATTCACTTGATCTTTCAGTGAACATGTCCTGAGCGCTTTCTGTCTATGTTGGAGATGCCCTACCATGTATCCCTGCTCTCAGATACCCACCATCTAATAGAGGAGACAAAACAGGAAGCAAAGATCTTGCCAAGGAATTTAAATTTTCACCCTTATAGCAACACAGGTAACAGAAAACTATGCAGGATAAGAGTGCTAACAGAAACCTATGCAAGCACCAGAGGCAGCGACCCAAGGCATGGGGAACCCAGGAGGCCTGCAGGAAGAACTGAAGCTCTGCTGACTACAGGCAGTTGGCACTGGGGGATGCAGCACCAGAGAGCCAGCTATGGATATGCAGGCATTTCCAAGTCTTCAGTGGTGCAGAGGTCCAAAACCATCCAGCAAGGCTGGCTCTGACCCACTCTCCTCCATGAGACCCTCCCGCTTGGCTGCAGCTCAATCCAGCCAGGGTCTCTGTGCCAGGCAGGGGCAAAAGGCAATGGGCAGGGCACCTGTGGGCCGGATTCATTGCCAGCAGTTCTCCACCATCAAATTGTGAGAAATCAAGTCTATGCTTCAAGTTTTCTTTACCTACAAAATTGTCCAAGTTCTTTACACTGGACAATAAAAAATTAAAAAAATAAATCACTGCACAGCATTCACAGTGCCTTCTTAATCCTGCTATGTCTCAGGAAGTGTTTCAATATAGTGCAGCCTTTTCCCCCATGTGCCAAAAAAAGTCTATAGTAGTCACAACCACAGCAATTACCCATAACCTGAATATCTTTGGTCTGCCACATGAGGAAAGTATCTTTTTGCAAAGATCCCAAGACATTACTTTTAATTCAATTTGAACCCATTTCCCTCCCGAACTCTGTCTCTAATGTGTTCAGCTGCCCAGTAGGACATATCACAACTCTTTTCTTTTCTAGTTTTTCTCTTATACAGGAAGTTTCCAGCAACCATCAGAAAAGATGGCAAATAAAATCCATGGTGGAGACAAGCCTAAGAAATTAGTTCAAACATACAGCAAGGCACTGTCCTCACTGCAGAGAGACACATGCTGTTCTGTGGACATGGGCCCATTTATGAGTCACCATGCATAATGGGGCATTGTTGAAGATGTTAGGAACATGAGAGATTCCTCATTTCCCAGTTTGGGTAATGCTGGAGTTATGTTTGCCTCCAGAAATGAAGTCAGGCAGTCTTGGCCCAAGTTCCAATTGCTGGGCCACCATGGTTATTATGCTGATTTCTGCTAACAGGAGTCATCCCTTAAATTGTATTTAACAGCTGACTTCTCACCTGTGTGTACAAGGAAAGTAAATTCCTTGACAAAGGATATGCACAGAAGTCTGACCCATCCAGAAAGTCCTAGAGCACATAAAGGACTGTTCTAAGTCTCTGCAACACAACTCTGCAATATTAGATAGATTTGCCCGAAGAAAATGCTTGCCCACAATTCAGTGTGAAAAAAGGATGTGGTAGAAATGCAGGCAACAACGGATCTAGAATCATGCATAAGAGGTCTCATTTCTTGAGTACTTATTATGGGACATGGACTGTGTTCAATACCTTATATAAATGACTCCACTTTCTTCTTATTTCCCTAAGAGACAAACAGATCGTGTCAACTTCATCTTAAAGATAAGGAGGCTAGGCCCAGAGGAATGACACAACATCCTTACCATCACCAAGAAAGTGGTTTGCACAGCTGGGATTTGACTCCAGTCTGAGGGACACTGGAAGTGATCTCTCTTTTAACCAGTGTGACAGAACTGTGTGACAGGAAATTTGACACCTCAGTGGCATTTATTGCTGGGAGAACAACACCTCCTTTACCCTAGATAAGGGGAAGCATGGGGCTTCTGCTGGATGGATTCCAGGCCTTGATCTCTCTCCCACAGTCCTCTGCACCTGCCCTTATCACAACTTTTGCCACATAACTCAATGCAGATGGCCTCTTAAACTTCTCCCACCAAGTTTCACCCACCGAATCCTGAGACCACCAGAACAAGTGCCTTATTGCACACTTTGTATCTGCCACATCTGGAACTAGGCTTGCTCTCCAAACATGATGATGCCCGAGGCTTGTGATACTGAATGAATGGATGGATACATGGTTGGCTATAGTGATTGATAATTCTAATGAATTCTGAATTCTATATTCAAGTCCAAGATTAGTCTCTGGCTGGCTATATGGTCTTGACAGAGTAACGTAACATCACTGGGCTGCAGGTTTCCCATCTTAAGAATTTCAATTGTGCATCACTTCTCGGCCTTTTGGCTAAGATCAAGTGTAGAATTTCAATTGTAACTGAATGGACCACATGTAAGGCATATATGACAAGTGGAAGGCAAAATCATAGACAATTTTTTTTTTTGGAGGAACCAGGGATTGAATTCAGGCCCTTGTGCTTGCCAGGGAAGTGCTTATTCTACTGAGCCATCTCCTTGGCCCTTTATTTTATTTTAGATTGATGTTTTCTATACATAAGTACATATCTACTGTATCAAGCCTTGAAAGTTTTCTTTTAAAATGAAAGCAGTAAAATATTTTGTTTAAAAGGTGATTTTAATCTATTCAATAAAGCCTACAATAAAGCACCCAAAATAACTTAGTAAGATTGGAATTTGTGAGTAAGGTTGGAAACCTTTGTTAGCTCACCTTGAACACTTACAAAAGCCTCCCTTCTGTATCTCTCATAGGAAGGCCAGGAAAGAAGCTGTAACAGTTGATGCATTGTGTCAACTTGAGATGTCAGAAGCCTGGCAAATCGGCTCCATGAGATTCAGGGTTGTGGGGCCTCTGCCACGCAGGACGGAGAGGGCCCACCCTGGGTCGTGATTGGTTCCGCTCTAGGATGCAACAAAGCCCACCGTACAATGACTTAGCACAAAAATACTATATAAAGGAGTTGAGGAACGCTCCGCCCTGCCTCCTTGGAGAAGTCACAGTCTTCCTTGTGCCACTTCTGGTCTTCACAGTCAGTGTAGAAGGAAGAGCTATGGCTCCTCCTCTGCTCTTCCTTGTTTTCTGCTGCCACGAATTGCTGTCATTTGACTTGGAGCCAGTGTAGTATAGACTGACACGTCTACAAGCTATGAGCTTCTCTGACCATGGTGCATTCCTTAAATGCCAACAGCGCCCTGAAGCATGAGCTCAGCTCCCAGCCTGATGATGCCCGAGGCTTGCCATTCTCTTGTCTAGTTGGACACTATCAGGCCTTCCGATCCCATCCTCAGCCCTCCCTTACCTCCTAATTGGAGACCTTCTGTGCTCGAGGAGGGAGAAAAGACTTCAGAGTTCTTCCTTGATCCTCATTCTAATCCTGTTACAGAGGATTAGAATGCCCCCATCTGAGGCCCTGCTTTTGAAGTGGTTGCCTCATCGCTGAGCACTGGATTTATGCAGAGAAGGGAGGGAGTAGTTAAAATCAGATACTACAACCAACACCTCTGATCTTGAGTTGCATCAGCACCTTCTAGCTGTGTGAACTCCATCTAGTTTTTCTACTGCTCTATGTGTGTTTTCACTTACGATCTAGGGGTTCCTACAGAAGCTACCATGTGAAGAGTAAGTAAATTTATACCCATACTACTCTTGGAATGGACTTTGGCACATGGCAAGCACTCCATAAACATTAGCTGTGGTTATTACTTACTCCTCCTTTCGCTCTCATGATTAAAACCTTTCACTCCCAAATAAAACCCAGGTGGCATCCACAAGTTACAATTTCCTGGACACATCCAACTGGAAGGAACAAAAGCCCACCCTGAGGCCCAGGCCATACATAGGGGTCCACACAGGAGAAGGAGAAGCTCTGGGACTGGGCCCTGTGAGTGCCAACTCACACAGCCATGCCCAAGTTTACCAGATCCCCAGATAGCCCACGGCCCCAGCTGACACCCAAGACCATCTTAAACATCATTTACCTCTAATATACAATGAAAATTTTGACAATGCTTCTCTCAAGGAATGATTATTCAGAGAGGCTGGACTCATGGAAAAGGCCAAGAAAAATATCTTCATGCACCCATGCCCAAGTGCCAGTGCCTGCTGTTACCTGGGTGCTATGGTTTAAAGATGGTTTGGCTCCTCCAAAATTCAGGCTAAGGTTTGATCACCAGCAGCCTCACTCTTGGCTACAGAGAGTGAGCTATTAGAAAGTCCATATCTTCTCACTCTCACTAAAAACAGCAGCGTACTTCCTCTATGAATGCTAGCTTCATCTCTCTGCTTTCTTGCCATGATATAATTGATACAGCATGAGGCCTTCTCCAGAAACCAAGAAGATTCTATCAAATGTAAGCAAAACTAAACAGCTTTGCTTTATAAATCACTCAGCTTTGGGAATCTTATTATAGCACCAGAAAACAGACTAAGACTCTAAGCAATTCTTATTTTCTTTTAGTTGGAGTTGTTTCTTTTGCATTTTTTATTTTTCCATGGGGTGTGCATGTTAACTTCATGACTAGCAAAATACAGGAAGGTGTTATGCAGTATAATAATTGATGAATTCCTATCATCTTGTTTTTGAAATTCTATATTGTTTCAAATGGTTTTTTTTTTATTATTTTTGTTCTCTTCAAACTAAAAGAAAGCATATCAGTGCTGAAGATTTAAAGCATTAGTTGTCAGACTTTTTAGTATCAGGGACCAGTTCTGTGGAAGATGGTTTTCTACAGGTAGGGTGGGCAGTTGTTTCAGGATGATTCAAGTGCATTGTATTTATTGAGCTCTTTATTTCTATTATTATTATATTACATGCTATAATACTCATGTAATAAAATAATTATACAGCTCATCAATGCAGAATCAGTGGGGAGCCTTGAGCCTGTTTTTCTGCAGCTAGATGATCCCATCTGGGAGTGATGGGAGTTGGTGACTCTTGAAGTGTGCTGTGTATGTCTGGTCTACTCTGTAATCTTGTTCTGGTTAATATCACAGTAGATAACCTGCTCCTCAAAATAAGGTGTTGTAAATGGAAGTAGACCTTTCAGTGAGTTTATGGCAATCTCAGGATAGCTTGCATTGACTTTAACCTAGACTGTGTGAGGATTTCAAGTTGTCTCAAACACACTTTTAAGATCACCATCATTTGTCATTTCAAGCAGTTAATCTTCTTTTAGCATGGATAAAGTCCATTAGCCATGCTTATTCACAAATGGATCCATGTCTTCCCAGTTCAAGGGTCTTTAGTAGGTGAGAAGTAATGCTCCAATTCTTTTTAAAGCTAAAATAGGTGATCAGCAACCAGGTGGGAGAAAGAAGACCCTGACCCAGTCTACTTCAAAATCTCTGCTAATGCTTTAAGTGTGAAAAATCCCAGTGGTCACTCATCACCCCATGAATATGATTTGACTTATAATACAGCCACTATCTCTGGCTTAAACACAGTTATTATTCTCCCCTGAAATGATAGATCACCTATGATAGTTCATAGGTGATCATTTTCCTAAAATAAATTTTCTAGTGGCTCTCATAATTGAAAAACTTTGACCAGTGGTGTCAAAGCCATGTGTCTCTGTGTGTATGAAAGAAGATGGGTACATTCTGCACCCATATCACAGATCTGCATGAATACATGTGAGTTAAGGTGATGAACTTAATGTGCTTGATAATTTTAATTACAGCCTGTAAAACATTCAGTTCAGATAATATTTTTGATTAGGTAGAAAATCCCCATAGGGAACATCGTGTATAGACTGACATTCAGAAGAGAAGGAGTACGGAGATAGCTCCGTGGCTTAAGCACCTACCAGAAAAGACCTTTTCGACCCACATAACAAAAACATAAAGCTGTCCAGTCACGACAGCCATTCTGTCTGTGATATACCAACAAAAAAGTGACCTATTCAGTTTTCTGATACATAATAATTCAAAGACCTGAATACTTTCACTGCTGTGCTATTGATTAGCAACAAATGCACATATATTATCATGCACATTTTCTTGAAAAATATATTGCTACAAAAGGCAATATATTTCTCAGTGTAGGTAGATTTACCAACCTCAATTGTGTACCACAGTGACTCATTAATCCTTTTTATCAGTTGCCTTTTAATACCCTCTACTATTTCAGCAATTTACCTAGTTATTATGTTAGTTAAAAGAAGAGCTTACAAAAAAACAAGAGGAGTTTATGTCACCCTTTAAACTGCAGCCCCTCCTAAATGTTGATGACAAATGTCCTTAACAGCAAGCAGGATCAACTCTCCACCAATAATAAAGGACTATCTTAGTCACTTTTCTTACTGCTAAGACAAAATACTCAACACCCAAAGTTAAAGGAGGAAAGGTTTATTTAGCCCGAAGTTTGCAGAAATTTTTTGTCTATAATCACCTGACTCCTTAAGTGATCAATACTTGCCCCTCACACTCCAGCCTCAAAATAGTTACACTAAGAAAATCAATTTGGCTCCCAGTTGTATCCCCTGTATCTTATTGCCAAGGCAATGGAGCGTCTGCCTAAGCTTGTGGTGTTGGCCTTTAATTCTAACATTTCTCCACCAACCAATCGCATATTCTAGCTTCAGGCACCTCCAAAAAATACTCTATGACCACATGAGGTTTGGGGGGAACATCTAGACACAAACCATTCAAAAGACTTTTTTAGCTTTAGCAGTGTGATTGGCCACTAAGAATTTTGTTCTCTGTGCAGATATATTTGATGCTGTGAATAATTGCTTTTGTTCCTCGTATTCACATATTTTTTTTTTCCTTTTAAAAAATTCATTGCAGAATGCTTGGTTTACATGTGCCAAACACTTTTGAAGATGTCATGGTTTCATTGGGTAGCTGGCTGCTATGTATTATAAAAAGCAAGTTTGTAGAATGTGAATTGCCTGTTACAATGAATCCCTAATTTACACAGCACTCTTAATATTGTCCTTTTCAATGAAGCTATCTTTCTGTTGGCACCGTTATAGTCTTCTGCTATCTTGTTGAAGTCTTTTCTCCTTTTCAAAGAAGCACTCTAGGGGTGCTTATTGTTTACTCATGTTGGATAGGGTCAAGGTCAGCTTGTGGGATTACTAAAACTGGGGCTGAGACAATGTGGAAAGGGGGGCAGATGAAAATGGAAAATAAAATAATGGGCAGGCCACACTCAGACTAAAGTGTCAGGCTCTGACTTAATGCCTGTCACGGACACTGCTGCACAATTAAAGTACATCAACTCTCTTGTCACTATAAAGCCTGTCACCAGATGCAGCTTATCATGTGCTTCTCACAGATAGGGTTTTAATATGAGTCTGAAAACAAAGGATTTATTGTGATCTCTGAGAAGCTAAACCTCTCTGATAATGTTAAATTGGAAGTCACTTCCCAGAACTAGCATCATTACTTCAGCTCTACCTCATGTCATCAGGCATGAAATTCTCCTAAAGAGCTGGCGGCCTGCACCCCTCACATATGTAGTTCATAGTAGGGTATGTGCTATTATAAGAATCTCCCGACGATGATGATCTGACAGTAGGTAGCAATGTGAGTGACAGTAAACACAAAAGAAGCTACGCTTGCTGGCCCATTGGACACGTGCTTCACAGTCTGCTTCCTAACAGGCAACTGATGAACTAACTGGTCCTGGTCCTAGTTCATGGCCCAGGACGTTTGGCAGCCCTGGTTTGAAGGACAGAGGGAGTACATGACGCTGGAGAGACAGTTCAGGGTAAGCCTGAGCTTCCAAGCATGGGCGAAATACCTCATTACGTGAGGAGGAAACTGCTTGGGTACTAAAGTTCCCAGACCCACAAGTATGAGCTTCCGGGAAGTGGCTGCTATTAGAAAATGTGCAAGGAAATAAAAACCCATCAATGCCAATGAAAAGAAAAGAAGGTAGAGCCAGAAGCTTGGTTTCAAAGTATGTTTTCAGGGACATAAGCAAGGTAGAGACAGAAAGTGGCAAAGTCTTTCTAAAGAGAAAGAGACCTTTCCCTGTTATTTATCTAGGATTAGAAATGATGCTAGAAAACACAAACTGATCCTCCACCAAAAAAGAAATTTAAAATGACTACTATAAGCATGGGAGAAATGGCCAAATGATGAAGTAAAACTAGCCAGTATACACAAGGATGGTTAGATGCAGAAAAAGGAAGGCCATCAAGGTATATTCTCACACAGTGAAAGGCAACAGCGTTAAATTCAACCCTTCCTGAAGCGACACATTTCCCTCAGTCTTACTTCCCAAGGTTGCTTAATAAAAATGACTCAGTGATGGCAAACTCATCACCTCCCTGTGGAATGCACCCCTGCTCTGGGCCCCATGAAGCCCCTGCTTTCTATTCTGCCAGTGGAGCCTTGACAAAGAGGAAACGAGGGCAGATGTCCTGTCTTAAAGAAACAGCAGGACCTAAGAGAATGATCAAGTCACACCAGCTGGTATAGGCAAGAAAGTTCATAGGGAAGCTTCCAGAAAACATGACCCTACCTTCTCCAATATTTTTGAGCGTACCTCCAATTACATGTTTATAAGTCAATAGACACTAACAGATATTTTAGGGTAGGCAGAAATCCCACTTCTGCTCACACAAAGCAAAGTAACTCTGGGCAAGTGGTTCTTTTCCTGGACCATGAGTTCTCTCACTTATCCAATAGGAGGGATGACAAAGATATTTTGCTAAGACTTAGATCTAAAATGCTTCTCCCTTCCACACAAAATCTCATATTTTTGGAAGGTGGTTAGTTCATAGGAGCACTATGCTCACAGTGGATTCATCTATTGGTGTGTTGGTGAGGCCTGGTTGGAGATAAGTCACTACAGGCATGACCTGAAGGGTCTCTTTTATCCCAGGCTCCCCACTTCTCTCTCTACCTCCTGGATTCATGCGCTACATGTATTTTCCTCTGCTATGCCCCTCTGCCATCCTGTTTCTGCCATGGAGCCCACCAACCACAGACCATGATTGTGAGACAAAATGAACCTTTCCTCTAAGTTGCAGGTGTTAGGTACTTTATTCCACTGGCAGAAAAAAAGCCTGGTAAGGTGACTGACAGCATTAGAAGGAGGACGTGTGACCAAAGTCACCCCTCAGAAAGGACCAGCTACCCACATTTTCAAAAAGCTAGAGAGAAAGATAAAAATGCATTCAGTACAACTCCTGTTGGCTAGAGAACAAAGGCTGGCACTGAGACACACTGCCTAAACCCTTAATTCCTCTGTTTCTCTGATACCAAGTGCTGCTGGCCAGAGACAAGCTTTCATGTTGTTAAAAGTGCTCTTCTAAGTCACATAACAGGAATGGGTGTTTCAGCGGGAACATGAGTACACAGTGAGCCTGCCCCCTGGATAAACCTTAGCAACCCTTGTGGTCGCTTTGCACTAGGCAGGAAGAAACTTCAGACATTCATCCGTGGCTTTGGACTAAAAAGGGAACAAACAGAGCTACTTCAGGGTGGCTCATGGGAGAACTAGGAGGTTTTGGGTTCACTGCTCTGCTCTCCATGAAGCAGAATGATGACAACTATCCAGACTTCAGAGGGCACGTATAGATCTCCCTGCTCGTTCCCTTCTTCGAGGTTGCAAAACAAGCATAAGAACCTTATGGTTGTTAACAAGTCATTTGGTTTGGAAATTAAAAAACTGCTTCTACTCATTCAAATAAGGAGCCCCACTGTCTCTCTTAAATCATTAATAACCTAGAAAACATTGTCCAGAACGCTCCTTTCTTTTTCTCGTGCTGGACAGGGCGTCAAAGGCTCAACTTCTGAGCCTGTTTCCCCTTTGTGTCATTACAGCAGCACCAGTGCACCCCAAGGGCTCCGCTTCTGTTTTTGTTTAGTAGATCTAAATGCTATTTAGTTGTTCTGATAATCAACAGAGAAGAGTAAATAAGCCTCGTATAAAGAGCAAAGTGAAGGAGGCCTTCCATGGGGGGCGAGGACGGCACAGCTAGAGGCACGCAAGAACTACACTTTAACACTCTAAGAGACCTGCCCAAGGGTAGGGTTCTGAAATCCCAGGAAATAGAAGTTTACGACAAAGTACAGCTTCTCAGAGGATTTAGATGGTACCTGGCAAAATATTCAATGCTTTTCTAAATTCTCAAATAAATTTATAAACATCAGTTCCAGAGAAAATTATGAAAGCAGCCCAGAACAGGAAATGTGTTCATAAATTTAGCAGAATAATGAAGGTCGATTGGATTCCCTCTCTCCCAGAAGGACAATATTGCCCCGACAAAGCTAGAACACATTCTTGACCCTACATTTGGCAATAATTAAATCATAAATATGACGTTTAATACGTCAGAAAAGCAAATATATCATAACTATAAACCTTTATAATAATCTACGCAGTTAGAATTTACGTGCATGTCTGGCAAAATGAACATTATCTTGCCAACCACATTAATTTCATGAAATGTCTCATGCTCTTACAAAGCATTCAAGAAGTATGTGAAGAATACAATATAACTTCATCCCAACTTGATCTAAAGCAGACATGTTAGCTCTAATACACATTTAGCTAGCATCGGTTTGACTTCTGCAAGTGTGGGAGATTTTGGAGAAAGCCTTTCAATAATCTTGGTGCATTTGAAGATGTTGCAAGAAAACTAAGACAATGATCTTTTCTCCTTCTTGTAAATTGTACCATAGGACAGAAGGGCATTCAACACTCGTTCTCTGGATTAGGGGCCTGTTCCCACCTTAAGTGGTCCGTAAATTCCCATCTTTAAGTGATCCATTACTTCTCACCTTGATGGGGTGTGGATGCCTCTCCTCTTAGAAATCCCCTTGGTATTTCCAGCCTTTGCCTGGATGCTTTGAATGCTGCAGAGCTCACTGCAAGACAGCTCCTGCTATTGAGGGACACATTCAGTACCTCCTAGCTCCAATTCTGCTCTCAAACAAATCTAATCTTCTTGCTGTAGATTAGGTTGTTCTGACTCAAATACCTTTAGCTTCAAGGAAAAGAAAAGCCGGTTCACAAGAGAATAATAGTCAGGAGATCCACAGGTTATTTTAGTGGCTCAGCAACAACACCAGGGAGTAATTCTTTCCCTCTCCCAAAGCTTACTATCCTGTGGTCACAGAATGACTACAATAATCAGTGAAACTGCTGATTTCTTGTTCACTCTTGGTGCAGGGGTAGGAAGAGAATCTCTCCTCAGTCTCCACTTATCAAGGTACAGATTAAGTTTCCCAAGAGCCCCTACCAAGCCTCTTCTTATAACCTGTTGGCCAGAACTCTCTCCCTATCTCTAAGCCAATAACCAAAGCAAGTGGTATGGATCTTCTTGACTGACTTAGCTACAGACCAAGCAAGTCATCTCAAAGCTGAGAGTCAATCTGCTATACTTTTGCTATTACTCAGTGAGCAGAAAAGAAGATTGATGCTAGAAGGACAATCATCTGTCCACTTACAGGACATCTCCATTTTCCTCTTGGCCTTGTCTTCCCCAGGCTGAATCCCTGGACCTTTTCTGGCCTGGCTGTCTTCCCTGGCACTCAGTGTTCCAGGCCACTAATCCATGCAAAAGCATAGGTACTCACTCCTTCAATAGCCTCCAGAGATTAAGGATATAAAAAAGAAATCTGGATAGGACCCAGCTTTCCTTTCCTTCACATGCACCAGGTGGTCTAGTTGTCTGTCTTGCATCGTTTCCCCTTCGTTTAGCACCAGCACCCCCATTATCAGTCCGCAAGGTGGGAGAAGGCCTTCCTTGCCCTCTAGCTCTAGCCAAGGACTTTCTGCCTTGGCCACTCAGCATACTCCTTTCTCTGGCCATCAAAGATGGACAAGTGACCCAGGCCAGCTCCAAAGCACCAATCATGAGATGGTTCTCAAGAACTACTGGGGAAGAGGAGAGCTCTTAATGAAGAGATACAGACCTGGAGCCACCAGGGCCACCACAAGCATCCTTCCAAGGAAAGAAACAAACACACAGAGAAACCATGACTAAACAGGGAAAGAGACAGAAGTCTAAAGACTGCAAATATTTGGATTCAGCTGTTCATAAAGCTGTCTTCAGCACATCAGGTATATCAGGCAATAAATATTTATTTTGTTTCTTCGGCCAGTTGAGTTTGGTTTTTGTAAAGGTTTTGCTACAGTTTGTTGCCACCAAAACTCATTGCTGTTTAGTTACGTCTTATTCCCCAACATAGTAATGTTGAGAGGCACTGCAGACTTTAAGAGGTGCTCAGGTCATTAAGCATGATTGATGCTCTTCTCACAGAAATGGATTCTCACTCTTGTGGTATAAGCTTAGTTACTGCAAGCGTAGATTGTCACAAAGTAGAATTTCGTGTCTTTGGCTGGATCTCTTGACTCAAGTCTCACCAGGCCCATTTCCACTTATATTTACCTAGCATGCAAGAAGCAGCATGTGCCCCTCAGCACATGTCAAGCAGATGCTAGGGCCATGCTTTTGCACCTCCAGAACTTGACCTAAATAAACTTCTTTTCTTTATAAATTCCAACCTTGAGAATTTTGTCATAGCAACAGAAAATGAGCTAAACAATTCTTTTCTTTCCCCCACTGAAAAGGACTTGTTAGTTTTACTGGGCAGTTATTTCTATTCCACCTTCTTCCTTGCTGCTTAAATTTGATGTTAGCCAAAGCATGAAATATTCATGCTTCTCCATTAGAATCTCTGATTCCATTATTTTGTTGGGGTAGCTCAACAAAAGACATTTGAAATACTTCACAGTAGCAAGGTCCATCATTGTTGATCAGGAATATTGCATAGCGTATATTTATTTATATATGCATTTGCTATAATTTTTGCAAATGGTTAACTTTTCCTGTTTCTTAGGAAAAAAATAAGCATGTCACTGCCTCATTTCCTCACCTCTGAAGACTAGAAGATATAATAAAGTTGAGTATTTCTGAACTTTAGAGAATTAAAAATAAATCCAAACATTTCTCTTTAAAAAACAAAAAAGAGAGAGAGAAAAAAATCTTGTCCCAGAGGGCTGACTTCCCTCAGATGCATTCCAAAGCAGTGGAACTTACGCACACACCAGGCCACATGCCATCAACTGCTACACAGAGGCCATTTGAAGAACGTCCACCTCTTCCGGCCACCCCCACTTCCAGCTGTCAGGAATCCCCACTTAGAGTCCTCGTGTTCCTGAAATGATATGTGCAGGGCAGATGTCACAGGGCTCACATAAGGCTTGAGGGCAGCCTTGGCCCTAGAGTGCTTTGCTGCTCAGCTGTCACAGCTGATTGGGCCACAGGCCCAACTCGGGACTCAGTCTCCCTCACACAAAAGGTCTCCTGAGGCTCCCACGCTGCCTTTGTGGCTTCTGCACTGGCAGTGCTAGTCCCAGTGCAGTCCCAACCTTTATTGGTGCTCATTTTTAAATCACTCTAAAAAAAAAAAAAAAAACTGGTTAAAACATGCAACAAAATTTTCCATCTTAACTATTTTCAGTTCAGCGGCATTAAATACATTCATACTTTATGCAGCCATCACCACCACCCATCTCCAGAGCCCCTTTGTCCTGCAAACCTGAAACCCATACCTATTAAACAGTAGTACCCCACCCTCCATTTTCCCCCCTCCCCAGCCCCTTTCAACCATCATTTCTCCATCCCATAAGTTTGACTTCTCTGGGGATCTATACAAGTGGAATGGTACTGTATTTGTCCTTTTGTTACTGGCTTCTTTTATTTGCAAAAATATCCTAGTGTCTGATCCATGTAGTCACACATGTCTGAATTCCCTTCCTTTCAGAAGTTGAAAGACATTCTACTATATGTGTGCTCCACATTTTTTATCCATCCATCAGTGGACATTTGTGTGGCTGACTGCCACTGGACTCCTGTGAATAACACCGCTATGAACATAGGTGTACAAATCTCTCTTCAAGACCCTGCTTTCAACTATTTTAGGTATATATGAAGAAGTAGAATTGGATCATACAGGAATCTGTTTTTAATTTTTGGAAGAACTAACATTTTATTTACCACAGTAGATGTAATGTTTGCATTACCAGTAGCAATGGGAACAGGGCTACAGTGGTCCACATCCTCACCAACACTTAGCATCTTCTATCTTTTTGATAGTGGACATATTAATGGGTGGTTTTGATTTTTACTTTCTCTCAGCTATCACTGTACAAGTGATCACTACTGTAACATTCTCAAATTGTACCCTTTTTAAAGTTAAGAGGTGGACTTAATTCACTTTAAAGATGCTTGATCCTTGGTCCAAGGCCAAATTGCTCCTGATGCCCTATCTTCCTCCCAAAGACAAATTCCAATATACTTAAAGGGTCTCAGAAATGCTAAGCAATCAGTGCTATTTTCTCTTTTTCAGAAAATGAAATGGAGATCCCTAAAGGCATAATGCAGTGGTTAAGAAATCTGAACAGAGTACATCTAAGTTGAAAACCTGTCCCTGCCACTCACCAGCTGCATGACTGTGGAACTGTCTCTTGGCCTCTAGAGTTAAGCCTGGCTTCTTCTCACGTGCAAAGTGGAGACAGGGATAGGATTTATGTTGCAGAGTTGTTTGAGGTAAAGTTGCTTAGCACATGCCAAATGCTGCGCCTGGCACAGAGTAAGTGCTCAATAAATGCTGGCAGCTGTTACAGATGTGGGTTCGCTTATTCTTATTAGATAACTTGCTCACATCTCATGGCTAGTAAATTGAGTAGCCTAGTGCTCAGAATGTGTTCTTGATGTAGAGGCTGTTGACTTCACTCTTCCCAAGATCCAGGCCTGCCTAAAAAGCACTGCCTTGCTTCTGCAATCAGTTGTCTTGTTTCTAAAATAAACATGCAACTCATTCCTTCGGTGGTACTTCTCATTCAGTTGCATGCAGGACAGATGACAAACCAGTCAGGGGAAGTCCTGAGTTGTCTATGATGTTAAAAGGGAAGGAACAAAGGCAAGACTCTCAGAAGAATTGGTCTTGCGAGTCTTCTGACCTCAAGGAAGGTCACATGCTGATGTGATGCTCTTCCTCTGCCACTGGAGCATTGTTCTGTCTGGACATTAACTGTATCATGCATCTGTCTGATTTTTTGTAGTCTACAAAGATTCCCTCACTGGATAAATTCTGCATGGGAACCTCCTCTGACCAAGAAAAATGATGTGTGGGGTGTCAGGAATATAGTGAGACCAGAGCCAGAAGGGCTGCAGAGGGGAACTGACGTGATTTAGGAAATCAAGCTGACCAAGGTGAAAATTGCAAGTGTGCTCGGAGCAAGGATGCGTAAAGCAGGTGTTCTGAGAACCCAAGATGGGCTCACAGCTGAGGTCTAAGGGATGAGTCATCAGAATCATTAACCAAGGACCAAATGAAACAGAGCTCTATTCTGTGCTGAGCCTCTCTACATATGGGTCTCAGATTCTTGCTGTGATTATATCCCTTACCAACTCTGCCATGCTTCAGGCTCAGATACTAGATGAGCTCAAGAGATTATTGAAAGCACCCAACCAGTCCATTCATAGAAGAGTTGTCCGATAAGGTGTACTTCCTCCTAACTACAGGATACTATGCAACTGTAAGAAGAATTCAGTAGACTTGTGTAGGCTACTATGAGATGACCTTAGAAAATGAAGAGATTTTATTATGGCAAAGTGATCTTAAATGACTATGTTAGGATAAAAAGCAATACACCCCTCCATATATGTAGACAGATGCAGACTTTGGGGCTGGAGGAATACACAAAAAATTACTTCTACTACTTTGTTAGGTGTTAGTCAGCTTTCCATTTCTGTAACAAAATACTGGAGATAATCATATTAAAAAGAGGAAATTTATTTTGGAGGTTTAATTCATGAATGATCAGCCTGACGCTCTTGGGCTTGCAACAAGACAACACATCCTCAGAGGAGCACTCGGCAGAGGAAGCTTCAGGTGATCAAGAAGTGGAAAAAAGGCAAAGAGACTGGATTCCCAACACCCTTTCAAGGACACACCTCCAGTGACCTAAATTTCTTCCCACCAGGCCCTCACTTTCTAAAAGGTTCCACGAGCTCCAAAAGCACCACAGAAATAGCAACTAATCTTTCAGCGCGAGAGCCTTTGGAAGACATTCAAGAGTAAAACTATAGCACTGAGACTGATGAAAAGTACTACATGTGGCACAGCCCAGAAAACAAAAGTTTTTTCTCAGCATTCTCAAGTTCTAAGTTCTGGGGCCAAGGTGTTGGCAGGGTTGGTTTCTCTGGATAACACAAGAGAAGGCGCTCCTTGTCTTGCAGACAGCATTGTCTTTCTATGTCTCTTCATATCACTTTCCCTCTGTATGTGTCCATGCCCAAATTTCTCCTTTTAATCAGGATATCTGTCATGTTTGATTGAAACACTCTTAATAACCTCACTTTAACTGGACTATCTCTATAAAGTTGATGTCCAAATAAGGTCATGTTCTGCAGATCTGAAGGTGAAGACTTCAACATACAAATGTAAAGGAATGATTTCACCCATAACATTGTTGGAAGAAAGGAGGGTAGTTATCTTTCATTTCATACTATTGCACTTAAATTTTATAATAAGCATGAATTTCTATTACCATATTTGGGGGGGTACCGGGGATCGAACTGAGGACATTGCACTTGCCATGTATGCACTTATACTGATGAGCTATCTCCCCTGCCCCACAGAATGTTTTAATCAGAAAATCACTTGGATATTTAAACCTTTCCCACTCCCCAAAATCATCTGTCATAGTACAAAGCATTATAGATAGATAGATAGATAGATAGATAGATAGATAGATAGATAGATAGATAGATAGATAGATAGATAGATAGATAGAGACATAGATATATAGTAAGGGCTACTATCTGTCTGTGGATCATGTTCTTGTTTGTGCTGTCAGATGCCAGCTGACTTGGAGGCTTGGCTGAATATTCATTCTACATGTAGCCTCTCCAGCATGGAGATCTTGGGGTATTCAGTATCTTAAAAGATGACTGACTTCTCCAGGCATAAGTTTCCCAGAAGTATTAACCAAAAGCTACATGTCCTTTTCCGTTTCAGCCTCAGAAATCAAGGAACCACTATTGCTATACTAATTATATGCCAGTCCCTAAGATTCAGTGGTCCAAATTTGGCCCAGAGTCTAAGGGAGGGATCTGGTAGAAACTCCTGGCCTTTTGAGACCTAACAATTTGGAAGGTATTGAGTGTATGGATTATCTACTGTAGTATGGTATATGCTCCCTAGGTTTAACAGCTTAAACGAACAAATTTTTAATGATGTGACAGTATCTCTGGGTCAAGAGTTCTGGAGTGACTTAGCAGACTGCTGCTGACTAGGGTCTTCTCTTGAAATT
This sequence comes from Ctenomys sociabilis, assembly GCA_004027165.1. Lineage (NCBI taxonomy): Eukaryota > Metazoa > Chordata > Mammalia > Rodentia > Ctenomyidae > Ctenomys > Ctenomys sociabilis. Next base: position 17,449 of record PVKA01002945.1, on the reverse strand, counting down.
GCAGCCAGTGCATCCACAGGGCTGCACCCTCCTGTATGTTTGGCAGTTGTTGGAAGACCTGATTCCAAGGTCACTTGTTCATGTGGCTGTCGACAGAAAGGCTAACTTGCTCACCCCCTAAGTATCTCCATAATGTTGCCTGTGTGTCCTAACAGTATTGCAGTCAGCTTCTCCCAGAAGAAAGACAAGGGGAGCAGGGTATGATGAATACAATGGAAACAGCTACATAATAGCTGTTCCACTATGTCATTTAGGAAGTAATGACAAAAGAACAAAAACTGTACATTTTAAAGTACCGTTTTTAAAGTATATGTATCCATGATTGGTTGGCTCCGCAGCTGTGGAACTGTGGGAAGAGGTGACTTTAATCTATGAAGTTAAACCAGAAAGCCCAAAAAGGAGAAGGGAGACACAAACAAAAGAACAAGCATGGGTGGGGGTCAGTTTTGGACAGCTGGAGCTCTGGCCTCTTAGGGCCCTTCAGAATCCATCTAGAGCATCACTCTGCCCAGGAAAATTCAAATACGTGAATGTTGGGCCATCTGTCCACCTACTCTCATTGGAAGTTAATTCACTTGTTCCCTAGAAACGGTAACACCCCCAGAGAAAACCCTGCAGTGACATGAGCTAGTTGAAAGTCTTCACTGCTTAAGCTGCTATACATGGAGCCTTCGCTTTTAGCCAAAGCCATTCCCTACACACCATCTATTTCTTTTTTTCTACTACCCTCCACAAGACCTGCTGCTATTCCCATAAGATAGTTAAGAAAACTGATATTCAGAGAAATAAAAGGACACATCCACGATCACACAGCTAATGGAGATGAAAGGGCACTCCAACCTTCTGACTGCAGCCCCTCCAGTACCATCTTCTACAGCCCTAGAAGAGCATAGCCCCTGCCTCTCCTCAGCAAATCTGGTTTGTTTGTTTGTTTGTTTGTTTTAACATATTTTAGTACAGGGTCTACAGAGTCTCACTACACAGATCAGACTCATAGTGATCCTCCTGTTTCCAGCCTCCAAGTGCTGGGACTACAGGCACACACCACCACACCTCATTTCAATTGCAATCTCTGCAGCCCAGGGACGAGGCTGGCATGGCATGCCAGTGATCTAACCCTGGTCTCTATGCCTGCCTAAGCAGCAGCTTTAGTCCACTGAGCTATCTGGCCAGCCCACCTCAGCAAATCTGTACCACATGTTGTCACCTCAAACAGCTATTTTCTGTTCACGAGACCACGAAACGCTTCTCTTTTTGGCACAGCATCATGTCAGTGATGATGCCATGACAGCATCCACAGTCACCTTTTCTGTTACTGCTCCAGGGCAGAGGTCCTCAGGGCATCTTTTCTTCACATCCAGGCCTTGATTGTACTGATCTCTTCCTCCTCAGGACATTCTTGTCTAACAAGTACCCTAGAACTTCTTATTATGTCACCACGGACACACACTCTGGAAATCTCTAAAATAGTGGTTGTGAAAATTATGTAATAACACAAGGACATTGTGTGTTAAGTGGAAAAGCAGGATACAAATTGCATGCACAGAGATATGAAATGACACAGATATGCACATAAAAATTAAAGCAAAAACACTAGAACGCTTGTGATTGTGGTAGAGTGGTTAAGATTGTGGAAAACATTTTTCTTATTTTGTTTTCCACATTTTCCATTTTGTATATATAATTTAAAAATGAGTTAAAATGTTTTTAAAGCACTATTGTTTATCATCTGGCCCTGTTCTTGAGACACAGCCTAGCAGAATTTGCTATTCACAGGAATGACCTATGAGCCTCAATTGCTTGAGCTCAAGTCCAAGTCCAAACATTTAATAGGTGCATGATCCTCATCAAGTTCTGTGTCACAACTTACTCATCTTTAAAATGGGTCTGAGAAGAGTTTCACAGTGTAACATTGAGAATTAGATAAGTTAATATTTGAAAGACATTTAGGATGCTTACCTAAGAGATTGTTAAATATGTCTTCTCCCTGAGGAGAAGAGACTCCTTCAAAGGGATTTCTATGCTTTGTTCTGTTTTGTTTTTCCTTCAGAAGGACACTAGATTAAGTTGCAAATAAATGGTATGTGCTCAACATAAAGACCCACTTGACCTCAAAACCAAGCAGAACAGAGTAAACTTAGCAAGTCAGCATGTACGATGTCTCATAGATAATCTTTGATACTGAATATCTCAAGAAGTAACTGCATACAAGACTCTGGCCAAAGAATCAAACAAAGAAAAGATGAGCAAAACTTAGCCTCCCTAGAGAGGCCCCTCAGTGCTCTTCCACTGTCATCCCTTAGCAATCAGGAGGTAACACTGTAACTCCTCACCTGAGTTCTCACACATGATGCCCAACTGTTGCTGGTGACCTTCATCTGGGTTCTCTTTGTCAAACATGTCAGAAGAGAATACAGAGCTACTTCTTTTCCTCACTACAGAACCCAAACATGATATTTTGTTGTTGTTTTGTTTTGTTTTGTTATGTATTTGGTAAGGATCTCACTACACAGTTTGGACTCATAGTGATCCTCCTGTTTTCAGCCTTCCCAGTGCTGGGATGACCACCACCATTCCCAGTCTTGGTGGCTTGCCCAGCCCACCTGGGGGTGGGACCGGTGTGGTATGTGGTGCCAGGGATCAAACCCTGATCCTTGTGCTTGCCTAAGCAGGTGCTTAGTCCACTGAGTTATCTCATCAGCCCTCCAAACATGTTTTCTAAGATCTAGTACTTTCCTGTTTGTCGTACAGGCTCTTGAACACTTTACGAAACCAGTTTCTTGAGAGGTGGCGCTTTTAATTATCTATGACATGTATATACACATTACTTCTGTTTAGAGACTGGGCATATCTTGGAAAGACACATTGGAGGAGATTTGAAATGGCTAGGAATTTAATTTAATCCCTGACATTTCATTGTTATATTTTATTTTTCATTCCTTTTAATGAGATAAAACAGCACTGAAACAGTACAGGTTAGTAGGACAGTTACAATAATTAATACATTGCATACTGTTGTCTTCATAGTAGTTATTCAGAGGACAATATGCAGACATGATATCTTGTCTAAACAATATTAGTACAAACCTTTCTTTTCAATGAACTAAGAGAAAGTAGCTGTTCACCTATCCTAACTAATAT
>PVKA01002945.1:0-14208 GCA_004027165.1 Ctenomys sociabilis | reverse complement strand
GCTATGACTTTAGCAATGATCCTATCCCAAGATCATTCTTTCTCAACTTGGCATTGGAAAACTACCCACAAAACATTACATTATAAACAATCTTCCTTTGTTCCATATTTTATATATTGCTATTCTATGGAGAAAGAGAGAAACAAAGACAGAAAGAAAGAAGAGAAGAAGGTAAAAGTCAGAACAGGAAGAGGAAAGGAGAACTTGAATAGCCTAGTGTGGGATTAGGCAGAGAACCAAATGGCTTTGGTGTGTAGGCCTTGACAGTCACACATTCACGAGCCAGTTCCTTGGCACTGTTAAAAACAAATATTACCAAATGAATGGATGGGTTTAGTTTCCAATAAAACTTTACTTACAAAACAATTGGCAGGTTCGATCTGGCCTTCCTCTCATCCAATGCAAGAATACTGACATGGCATATTCCTGGTACACAGCAGAAATGGTTCATTGATCATGGTGTCAGTTAACTGCCTGGACTCAAAACCCTGTTCCAGAACATTACTAAGTAGCAGAGCACCCAGAAATTTGTGTGATCCTTCCAAGCTTCAGCTTGCTTGTCTTTAAAGTAGAAATGAGTGCCTCAGGGACTACTGCATGAATCCAGGAAGATACCTAGTACAGTGAGTGACAGAGTGAGCATGCTGTTAGCCACCTGCATCACCACCTTCACTGTCACCGTCACTTGTCTCAGGTGACTGACAGGCTCATGAATACTAGATGCAATGATGACCATGAAAGCAGTGACCCTCCCTGTGCAGAAGGAAGGCATGTTTGACTGGAGTCTCGGGTGCATGACAGTGTACCACCCACGCACTCTGTGTGGCTGAAGTTCCAGGGAAAGCTGATCTCCTGTGGTGTTCATTAGTTAGGGAAACTGAGTCCTGGAAAACTAAGGAGAATCATTAAAGGTGACAACTTAATTAGTGATGGAGCCTCATCCAGCATCAGGTTTCTATCCTCTTTGTCTACTTCTCCGTCTCCTCTCAGCATCTTTGGGCTCCAGGGACCTGTGTTCTCAGGGAGTTCTGAATGTCTCCAAGAAATAGACTTTACTTCTGAAATTTCTTTCACCTCCTCCCCTCTTCCATTCTCCTTCCACTTCCTGCACTAATTTCTGGTCTTCGGTGTCCTCTGCCTCATCTATACAACAGCTCCTTAGACTTGACCTTGTTCTTGTTTAGTATCCAATGTGCATCCTCATCCTGAATAGTGTTTATAAACCATGGATCTGTTTGTCTGGCTAGAGTCTTGCATTTTTTAATTGCACACTAGTTTCCCACCAGTCCAAGCTCAAGTCTTGCCCATCCTTTGTCCTTCCACAGCCCTCTGACTCCACTCTAGGGGTGTGTTATCGGCTGAGCTGCACAGGCTCCTCAGAGCAAGACTCAGTAGCACTATCCACTTCACAGATCCCTGCAGGCTCTTGGCAGGATGGTCACTGTTACACTGCCACACACATGCACACACACCCAGCCCGCATCATCTCTACATTGTGTTCTAAAACATCTTCAAGGCCGGCTCTATCATGTGCAGCCACTGCCCACAGCTGTCCCTCATCACCTGGGCTTTCATACCAAAAGATCTGAGCACCTGCTGTGACTCCAATTTACTATTTCTCCTCAATCTCTCAGTCCACAGAGCCATGGTTTCATTGTCCATTCTTAGCGAAATGCTCTGTCTCCATCCCCTACTCCAAGGTTGCCCTCGGCCTTCTTAACCAAATCCCAAGTTTCTCCTGATGACTCTGCTCCCTGAGGGAGGAGGCATCTTCCTTGCTAATCTCAAGGTTTTTATCACTCTGATTCCCTAAAAGGCTCATGGACTCTGATACCATTTGACTATATCCTCTGGCCCTCCTCTACCTCAACTGATCTTGGCAGCCTAATGGTGGTATTGGTAGGATGGTTAAAGCCTGCTTGTATCTTTTTAAAGCATTTTCTGTTCATCAGTTTATTTAAGCTTCACAAAACCACAGCAGGGAGCAATGACAATTGTCCTCATTGCACAAGTGAAGAAACTGAACCACAAAGACTCTATCTTTCACCCCATATCACTTGGGTAAGACTCAAATTCAAGAAATGTAGAAGAGACACCAATAACCTTGGATATTGCAACACTAACCTCAATATCCAAGATGAGGAAACAACCTAAGTGTCCATCAGATGATTAAGAAAATGTAACCCATATACAGTATTCAGCCTTAAGAGTAAGAAATCCTTTCATCTGCAAAAACATAGATGGATGTGGAGGACATTATGTCAAAGTTAAATAAGCCAGACACAGAAAAACAAATGCTGTATGATCTCATACATATATGGAATCTAAAAAAAGTCAAAATTCAAAGAAGTAGAGAGTAGAATGGTGGTTACAAGTCTAGAGGATAGAAGGGGGTGAGATGTTGGTCAAAGAGCAATAAGTTTAAGAGTTCTATTGTTCCACATGGTGATTATAGTTAATCACAATGTACTACAATCTCGAAAATCACTAAGGGTAGATTTTAAGTGTTCCCATCACAAAAAATAAGCATGTGAGGCAATATGTATGTTAATTAGCTCAATTTTCTCATTCCATAATATATACATATTTCAAAACATCATGTTATACATAGTGAACATATATAATTTTTGTCAATTTAGGAAATTAATTTTTAAAAAGAGTCAAACTCAAGGAGTTGGCATGAGAGTTCAGCCACACGACCACTCCACCCACCCAAGTCCTTCAAACTTTTCGAGCCTGCCTCACTGTCACTTTTTCTGAAAGCTACTCCTGTCATAACACTGGTTTTGCTTCTGTGAAAATAGTGTTTCCCACACTCTTTCTTCTTAGGTTCCTCAACATATTTATCTCCAACTTCCTCACTGCCATGGGTTAGGCCTAAAATGTCCATGTGAATAGAAGGGGGCTGGATTATGACAGCAATGTGCTCATCAGTGGATCCACTCAGGAGGAAGGGCCTGGTTGGAGATCGAGCACTGTAAGAAGGACCTGCAAGGCTGTATTCTTATCCCCAGCCACTCCCTTCTCTCCATGCTTCCTGGCTACTAATGTCTGAGTGTATTTTTCTCTGACATGTTTCTGCTTTGGAGCCAGCTGACCATAGACTGAAACGACAGGCCAAAGTAAGCTTCTCCTCCATTCATTTGAGGGTGTTGGGTACTTTGTTTCAGTGAAAGTGACTACATCGGACACTGCTTCTAGAAGAGTGGTTGCCATGACTATACCTGATTATATGGCTTAGAAGCCTTCAGAAGTGCTAGGCAGGAAGAGTTTGGAATGGTTTCGAGATGCTAGCTAGAGAAGCCTAGTATGCTCTAACCCAAACTGGATGGGAGATTCTAGTCAAAACTCAGAAGACCAGAGGCTGAGAGAAATGCATATAGTAAAGGCCAGGCTCAAGAAGTTTCAATTGGGAACAAGGACTCTTTATCAGTGGGACTAGAGGTCATGTGTTATGAGCTGGCAAAAAAAAAAAAATGTTCACAGTTTTCCCTATGTTTTGAGATTTTGTAGGAGACTAAGGTTAAGGATAATCAACTAATAAATATGGTGGAAGAAATCTCAAAACAACCCACTGTTGAGGGGGTGGCATGAGCATTCCTGGTTGCCTTTAGCCAGATCAATAGTGAAAACGTTAGAGCTAAGTGGTTTGAAAAATTTGGAACTTTGCCAGAAAGGAAGCTAACAGGATTTGCATGGAGTGGGGTGGGAGGCTGTTGATACTAGGGATCAAACTCAAGACCTTGCACTTGCCAGGCAAGCACTTATTCCACTGGGCTATCTCCCCACCCCAGGATTTGCTTTTTCAAGAAGCCAAGTATCTTTATATAAGGATAATAGAAAAAATGCTTTGCAGGCATCTCAGAAATCAGTAAGGACACTCTTTACAGGCTTAAGAATACAAAATGGTAAATCTTCCATTTGGAAAGAGAGCCCCTGGGCACCCTGCTCAAGAAAGGCTTTGTAAGGAATTGTATCCTGAGGATTCATTTCACAGCGCTCAGCCATTCGGACACTCAGAAACCATTCAAGCCATGATCCAAGGGTGTCTGACTACTACTCAGCCTGGCAGCATGCCTTGGAATCATCCACATGGTGCTGGTTTTATGTAAATTAAAAAATCAAGAATTATGGGATTATAGAGACTTCCACCAAGATCTTAGAAGAAGTGTGCTCCTGAAAGGGCAGTGCATAAAGCTATTAAAATAAAGCCAAAAGTGTAATGGAAACCCCAGGAAGTTGGGGACAGCCAGGACTGTAGAATACCTGCTGAGGAAAACTGCAGACCATGAGCAGAGGCACCACAGACGGAGGCCTTGAGCACTGCAACTGGCAATATCACAGGGGCAGAGCCGCCCAAGCCCTTTGGGATGCACATCTCACCACAGCCTGTCCTAGGACCTGGACACACAGAGACAGCATTTAATGCTTGTGGGTTTCAATCTTGTTTTCATCTGATTCCTTTCTGTCTTATTTCTTCCTTTTGGAATGGAAATGTTTGCCCTGTATCATCATATCTGGGAAGTACTTAACTTTCTTTTTTATTTTTACAGAGTCCTACAGCCAAGAATTTGCCTGGAGTCTCCAAGGAGATTTTGGACTTGGGCTTCTAAGCAATGCTGAAACTGTTAAGACTTCAGCAACCCTTAAAAGTGTTCTAAATGCATTCTTGGTGATGAAATGGACCTGAGTTTTTGGGTGGCCAGGGAAAACATTATGGTGCTCCAAAATTCTCATGTGTGTGGAAGGTGATGACAGCATACAACTGGATGCTCACCATTGGATTCATTCATTGATGAGTTCAGTAGCTGAATGTTCTGTTAGGAGGTGACAACTGTTTGGAGGTGGACAGGTGGAGACATGCTTAGAAGAGTATACTCGTTCCACTGGGTCCTCCCTTTTCTCTGCTTCCTGGCTACTATGGGTTGACTGCCTTTGCCTCCAGTATGCCCCTTTGCTACATTTCTGCTTAGATTCAGCTGACCATGAACTAAAACTGTAAGCCAAAATATACATCTCCTACTGTAATGCATATACATTGTATATCCCTGAGGGAAGAAAGTGACCAAGGCTTGGTCTTCACCTGACATCTTTGGTTGGATGCTTACACTTTGTCATTGGCAATAACTACATGTTATGGACTGAACATTTGTGCCTTCTGAAATCCATTTGTTGAAATCTTCACCTCCCCTCAATATAATAGTATGTAGAAAAGAGGCCTTTGGAAGGTAGGCATAGGAGTGGGGGCCCCGTGATGAGAATAGTGCCAATTTATTTTTAAAAGATTCTACAAAACTTTCTCCTTCACCCCACCTGTTATGGCTGTGTCTAGGTATCCCCACAAAACCTCATGGGGTCACAGGAAGGACCTTTCAGAGGTGGCTGAATCTAGCGTATGTGATGCTGGGAGCACAGGTATTTGATTACTAAGTTATCTACTGATTGGTTTGGCATAGTTCTGCGTAGGATTAAGGTTGACCTACACTAACTGAACAAATACAGTCTGGTGCCATTTCTCCTGTTTTCTCAAGTTCACACTGTCACGCTTACAAACCTACCACTTGCCTGAAATTGTTCCTTCAAGGCCACCAATCACCCTCACACTGCTCATCCCAGTATTCAATGGTCACCCCATTACCTTGACCTATTAGCAGCATTTGAAAAAAAATGACTATGCTCCCCTCTTGAAATATAGCAGGATGCAAAAAAACAAACATATATTACTGAATCATTAGATTGTGCACAGTCAGGCAACAATACTCATTCTTCCAGGAGTTTTCACAATTATTTCTATCATCTTATAAATATTCAATATGCATCCCTCATGTCACACTCTCATTGTTCATCCAGAAGCTATTTACCGGACCTGTGTAGCATATCACAGTTGGATAACTAGAATAGCAGCATGATATAAACTTTTATATCTTCAAGGTTGTGCTGTGTACTGAAACAAACTGAGGATCTTATATAAATATTTTGTGTTACTTTGTAAGGATAAAACTGTTATCGTGTGCACTTGGCCCTGATTTGCTCCATGCTGTCTTCACTCTCCTTCTAGGATACCATGCCCTTCAAATATTCCTATCTCCTCCTCCTACTGCTACTTCTTCAGTGATTTCTTCCCCCTTCCCTGACATGGGTCCACGAGTTCTATACATATTTCTCCTCCTCAGTGTATTCTCATTCCTTGCTGTATTCACTTAGTCTTAATTTACATATAGTACCATTGCCATTCAAATATTGTAGGTGCGTGAATTCAGCAGAATAATCCAATAGAGACCAGTAGTCCCTAATAGTAGTAGGTTATCCACAGAACTGGCAGTATCAGAAGTTGTTGGCTTCAGGCTTTTACAGCTCAGCATATTGATATGGCTTTATTTTTCATACCTTATGTTTATACTTTTCTGTTGGATGGTTAAGATCAAGATAAAGCAAGAACTATATAATAAAAAATATAACATTTGCATCTGACAAGGTCAGTCAAATCCCCTCAGGATTTACCTTGAAACCCTGTATAGCAGTTCGTAGATCTTTTGTCAGTATCAGCCATCTGGATGAGTCACAGCCATTGCTTGACCAATGGAATAACCATCTCTGACAAAACTAAACAAAAAAGGGATATAAATGAAGGACCATTTATAGTGGAATATATATATATATATACACACAATGTATATATATATATATATACATACATACAAAATAGGGGGGCCAGGTAAATAGCTCAGTAGAATAAGCGCTTGCCTGGCAAGTGCAAGGGCCTGAGTTCAAACCCTGGTTCCACAAAGAAAAAAAAAAGAGGATAGATACACAGCTACTTTTTCTTAGTTCAATGAGAAAAAGATGTATACTAATAGTGTTTAAGCATGATATCATGTCTGCATCTTGTACTATGAATAACTACTATGAAGACAACAATATGCAATGCATTCATTATTGTAACTGTCCTACTGACCTATTTTGAAACTGATTGCTATTTCTTTTTTAATAAAATTAATTAAAAAGTAAGTACAGTACCATGTATAAGCCCGTGTTTCCCTGTATAGATGCCCAGTGCAGGTAATCAGCACACATAGCCAACCACCAACTTGGCATTTCTACCTGCTGTCTATCAGGCACCTCCAACTGCTGGCTTTTCCCAGGCTTCTCCCTAGTAAGCCTCATTTCCTTGGTCTTTGTCCTTTCAAAAGAAATCAATTCTGTTCTTCCATAACTAAACCCAAAGCCCTTCCTAAAGTCTCCCTTACTTCTCCCTCTCTCATGAAGCATCATACCACATCTGATGCTTCAGTGCTATGATTTAGAAATAGTTTCTTTCCTCCCATACTCATGTTGAAAGTTGATTCCCCAAGTAAAAGTGTTCGGAGGTGGTCTTACGGAGCTAACTAGGTCATGGAGATACCAACTTTATGAATGTGTTAGTATCCTCAAGAGACTAAGTTAGTTCTCATGAAAACTGATGACTACTAATAAAGATGGACTGTTTTAAAGCAAAACTATGGGTCAGCAAGATAGCTCAGCAGTCTAAAGCACCTGCTTAGGCAAGCTTAGGCAAGCGGAGGATCCACACTTCATCCCTGGGACCACATGTCAAGCCAGCCCTGTCCCCAGGGTGGGTTGAACTGCCATTAAATAAATAAATAAACAAACAAACAGCAAGCCTGGCAATCTCCACAATCCATTTTTTTAAAGTTCTACAGGTTTTATTTTTTTTATTATTTTTTTTATTAAAGAATAAATAGCAATGAGACAGTTTCAAGACAAATTAACAGACAGATTCGACAAATCAATAAATTGCAAAATGTTTTTGGAATGTTTCGGTGTCATACAATGTGCATACATGATGTTATACTTACAGGCATTATTATAGCAGATGTCTCTAATCAGTGAATGAAGAGAGTGCAGCTATACACCTGTCTTATTTCACTACAGCTGATTTATATCACAGATTCGACAATTAACACCCTCTACCTTGTTATCTCCCCAGTGTCTGTCCATAGTACTAGAAGCCAACATAATACCTTGTCCAACCACTATTAGTGCAAATCATGCTTCTCATAGAATTACACAGAAACACAGCATATTTATCCTAACTGTACTGTTTATACACACACACATCATGATTCTTCCTTTGTATCCCCCTCTTTTTTTTTTTTGTCTAGACCTGTCAAAGATGAGCACTCCATTGTCATTAAACCAATTTAGGTGCCTGAAACTATAGCCATTTACAGCTCACCTTACTATTATGGCCCTATGCTATACACCTCATTCACAATCCACTTTTACCTGCACTCCTTCACCTATCTATGCCTACTTCCCTTCATGCTCCTCTCTCATCATGTGTATGTCTTCACCAAACCCCAGCATTTTCCTACCCTCCAGAACTCAGCTGAAATAAACCTGTCTTAAAGGACCAGCCAAATAGCTTAGCAGATTAAAGCACCTGCAAGCAGGCACAGGGGCCAGGGGTTCAATCCTCAGGCCTGCCATGCCAGTCCCACCCCCAGGATGCCCTGAGATGGCAATTAAGACTGAGTGTGGTGGCACATGCCTGCAATCCCAGCTCTTGGGAGGCTGTAAACAGGTGGATCATTATGAGTTTGATCTAGTAGTGAGACCCTGAACGCCGTGTAGACCCTTCCCTAAAATACAAAAAAAAAAAAAAAAAAAAGAAAAATACACATAAGAAACCTGTCTTCTTTGTAAATTACTATAACAACAGAAAATGGACTAAGACATTCATCGAAGTCCACCTTAACAGCAGGACAACCTCTTGCCCTTGTTGATGTCTACTGTAAGTAAGGTGCTTCATTTCTCACCTGCATTAATTAGTACAACATATCCCCCCAATCTCCCTTATCCTTCTTACCTTTCATCTTAGTTCCCTAGAGTCGCTATAACAAATGAACTCAACTTGATGGCTTATAGAAATAGAAATGTATTGTCTCTCAGTTTTACATGTCAAAAGTGGGAAATCAGTATGTCAGCAGATCTACGCACCCTTTAAACTCTCACAGAGTATCCTTCCGTTACCCTTTCCATCTTCTCTTGGCCTGTAACTGCAATGCTGTACACTCTGCTTGGTTGTACATGGCTTATCTCTCTCTTCCTCCATGGAAAGGCATACTCCTATGCATCTGGCTTCACTTGCACAGGAACACCTACTGTTGGACATTGGCCACACCCAAATAATCCAAAATGACCTCATGAACTTCATTACATCTGTGAAGACCTTTGCTCCAAATAATAAGACAATCACAGGTTCTGATGGCACATGTACATACCTAGCATAATACCACTAATCCCATCTAGAACCTATTTTCATTTGTGGCTAGAGGGAATCTCTAAAACTACACATCAAATTATGTCATGCCTTGAAATATCTCATCAAAGTAAAATCAAAGGTCTCCACAATGGCTTAGAAGACCCAGAAGATATGGCCTCCCACTCATCTGTGGTCTTATTTCTTGCCCCTCATCCCTTACTCACTCTGTTCTGTTCCTTCTTCCCCATGTTCCATCCTCACTGCAGCCTCCACTATGACAAGCATGGTCCCATCTGTGACTTCTGCTCTTGAAGTTGGCTGCTCCTCCATGAGACTAGCATTCGTCTCCAGCGTGGTTCCATGGCTCACCTCTTACTTCCTCTCCTGTCTCTTCTGCATCTTCACCCCCGAGACAGGGGTGTCTGCCCCTGCTGTTATCCAAACCCTTAGGTTTTCGCTGTTTTTCCTCATTCCACTTACATCCTTTCCCATCATCAACTGCAGATAGCTTATTCCTTATATGCTTCCCTTCCTAGGTGGTAGGAGCTTTGTCATCTTTACCACCTAGAACACAGAGGTTGGTCAATAATGGATGTTTTACAATTAAAATGGATAAAACTTTCAGTCATCTCTGGGCAGAGTTTACCTCCCAATTCAGAAAATCTACCTCCCTTCTCAGACTCTCCTTCTCTCCCTCCTTTGTTCCCCTTTTTCTTCCTTCTCTTTCTCCTCTTCTTCCCCTTCCTCCTCTTCTTCCTCTTCCTCTTCTTCCTCCTCTTCTTCTTGTTCTTCTTTTCTCCTCCTTCTCCTTTTTCTTCTCCTTTTCCTTTTTCTTCTTTCTCTTCCTCTTTTTCTTTTCATTGGTGTGAGTGAAACCTAGGTCCTTATGTGTGCAAGGCAAGTGTCCTACCATTGAGCTGTGTCTTCCACCCTGCTTCATTTATGTCACAGACAAAAGGCAGTATGGGACTGCTGACTGAGTTATGCAGAGTCTGAGCACATATATGTATGCTCCTGATAGGGCATCCAAGGCTCCATCTCACTGAGGCCTGTGATCCTTCTGGAAGACTAGCAACTCTTCTATGATGAATTTCAGGGTAAGACTTCCAAGTGCTTCCTGAGGTCTTTGAGCATTTGCTGCAAAGAAGTGATTCTATTAGTGGATATTTCCACACCAGAGAAGACCAACAAAGGATGATGTCTTGTCTGGGTGGGTGTATTCATGCAGGTTATTTTAGTTCCAAATAACTGAAAATCCAATTCACATTTTCCCTGTAAAGGAAGCTAGAGAATTTGGAGGTAGAACAGGGTCCAGGTAAGGGCTGATTTAATAGCTGAGTGATATCCCTCAGAGACTCTCTGATCCCACCTCTTTGTGAACCTTCTCAGTCTATTTTCACCTATGGCTCCTCTCAGTTATAAGAAAAAAACAAAATTCACCTTCCTTATTCTTATCTCAAGGGAGAAAGAGTTCCTTTTCCTCTGTAACTTTCAAAAAAATCCACCTGGTTTTCCACTTTTTTTGGAATACTCACACCACATTCCTACTCTTAAACTAACTTACTGGAACTAGAATTAGGCTGATTGCTCTCAACCAGTCTGCTTGGGGTACAAGGGTAGGGCTAGGATCACCCAAACCACAATGCTGGGAAGCTCAGAATCCCTTAGGAGGGAGGAAAGCAAATGAAGGCTAGAAGCATGACCAGTAATTCTTAGTGCACTGGGGCTTCTGCAGCCTCCAACCCTCCCAGGTAACTGCTGCCTCTGTCTCCACAAAGGATTAACTCCGGGTGCCCGCAATTAAGTCACGGCTTTCCTAAGATATGAGTGAACCTAACCAAGACTTTGGAATGTCTCTTTTAGAAATTAGTGGTGAACAGGCCAAGCATGCAATTAAGTATTGAATTTTCTATAAACACACAAATACACATACACACAGAACAGCTCATGCATGAGGTCCTTCAAGCAGATCCTGTTCCCGCTAGCCCATCTTGTGCCGAAAGAACTCTGGTTACAGGACGTGCCAAATGATGGAGTCGAAATGTTCCATAATAATTGAAGCAGATTCTCAGCAGGGCTTTGCTCTGCATACAGTGTGGAATGCCTTTATGTAAGTGCATATCTATGTATGTTCACCCACAGCATCAATCTTGAGGGTTCTTACTCCTGTTTTTCTCACTCATGCCTGTCGCCCAAGATTAACAGAAACTAAATGTGACAGAATATAAACCCTTGGCAGCCGAGTAAACTTCCTATTTCAAAATGATTTGAAGATCCCTAAAAGCTTTCTTGGGCCAAGGAGATGGCTCAATAGAATAAGCACTTGCCTGGCAAGCACAAGGGGCTGAGTTCAATCCCCGGTTCAGCCAAAGAAAAAAAAAAAGAAAAAAAGAAAGAGAAAGAAAGAAAGAAAGAAAGAAAGAAAGAAAGAAAGAAAGAAAGAAAGAAAGAAAGAAAGAAAGAAAGAAAGAAAGAAAGAAAAGAAAAGAAAAAGAAAGCTTTCTTGTTGGGGCGAAGGTACACCCACGTGGTGCTGAGGAAATCAGACACTGACCTCACCAAGAGGGCTTGGGAGCTCACCGAGGACAGGGTGGAGCGCGTGACCACTAGTGTGCAGAATCCTCGCCAGTGCAAGACCCCAGGCTGGTTTCTGAACAGGCAGAACAATGTGAAGGATGGCAAGTACAGTCAGGTTCTAGCCAACAGTCTGGACAACAAGCTTCGAGAAAACCTGGAGCGACTGAAGGAGATCTGAGCCCACAGGGGCCTGCGCCACTTCTGGGGTCTGTGAGTCTGAGGCCAGCACACCAAGACCAGTGGTCGCCATGGCCGCACTGTGCGTGTGTCCAAGAAGAAATGAGGCTACAGGCTTGCACCAACAATAAATAGTATATATACCTGCAAAAAAATAAATAAAAATAAAATAAAATATGTTCATAGAGTATAATACTGTATATAAGTACTTGTCTGGTATATTAATAGTATTTAGTACTACAATATATATTTATACACTAAGTATAATAGGTAATTACACAGTATATTTTAGTATGGAGTATAGTACGTAATATAATATATAAAGGCGTCATACTATGATACCTGTGGGTACGTCATCAGCAGGCACTAACTCCTCAAAGTGCTAGAGACCCTAAAGAGATGAAGCCATACAGTGTTAATAAGGAGAAGGGAGGGTTTTATCTAAAGTTCAGACCAAAGGATGGTGAAAGATGCCCTAGGAATCAGGTAGAATAAAGACTATGAGGAAGAGGCATAATTGCTACAGCTACTCTCTTGATTCAATGAGAAGGAAGATTTGTACTAATAGTGTTTGGACAGGATATCATGTCTGCATCTTGTACTATGAATAACCACTAAGAAGATAAGCAACATGCAGTGTATTAATTATTGAAACTGTCCTATTAATCAGTTTTGAAACTGTCTCATTGCTATTTGTTTCTCAATAAAATTAACTTAAAAAAAAAAGAGGTATAATTGCTTCTTTTAACAGAATGATGGGAGGCAAACTGGAGCCATGATGAAACCCCGGAGGCTGACTTGCTGGAGCGGACTCCAGCTCTGACTCTGAGAACCTGGATAATCTCTTCAACTCTTCATTCTTAATGTCTTTATCAATAAAAATGAGGATGTCCTTATAGGGAAATTTTTGCAATAATTTTATAGTACTGTATGCATTCTATATTTTTAGTACTATAGTACGATATATAATATATATGCTTATAATTATAGCACCATATATAGTCATACAGTATAGTCTAGTAAATGTAAAAGTTGTAATATATACAATATAGTATATAATACTACAAAATTTACATATATCATATACTTATATTTTAAGTATAATTTATACTTATATGCTTCTAGTACAGTGTATAGTATAATAACATACTGTGTTAGTAATAATCCTTATAAGGTAGTTGGCTGAGTAAATGACACAGTTGGCACATTCTGGAGCCCTGATCTCATTTCTGCATTCCCCTGCAATAGTGCTTTATACCTACATCTTTGTCATGGTGTCAGGGAATGGAGGAGCCCTCACTTCCCTTGGCTTTGGGCTGGATGATCACCCAGCTAGTGAAGTTCTGATGTGTACCTCTGTGATTAGCATTGCCCTCTTGTGGCCCAGCCTCAGCTCCAGGAAGCAGCTTATCTATAAAGAGCAAGTATCACATAGAATAGATGAACCCTGCCTCCAGCCCTCCCAACCCAGCCAGGCCCAGCCAAGGCCAGGCAAACCTCAGAAGTTGCAGCTGAATTAGCCAGGCACTCCTGATATTCAGTGGCTGCTTATTACATAGCAGCACAGAGGAGGGGAGGAAATTGAGAGGCAAAGGGGGTTCTAGGAGCACACATAGCAGGTAGAGCTAAGGAACCTAGATTTCACTACCAGGGAAGTAAGAAGATTTTGAAGCCTATCATGCATGAGAATGAAGACTGCCCCGTGGGAGGCTAGGTATGCTGCTGTCTAGGGGAGACATAATGCTGTGCTGGAGCAGAGTGGTGGCCAGAGAGGGACATGGTGGCTGCAGTTGTTAAGTACACTGGAGATTTATTTTGGAGCTGGGGTAGTCAGGACATTATGCCCAAGTGGCCTTCACAAACAAACTTGGGCATCATGGAGAGACTGCTAGAAGTGTTTCTTGCTAGTAGGGAACTTCTTCAAAGTAAGAACAAAACCAAGAAAGAGGCAAATTCTCAATCAAGTGTGGTAGTACATGCCTGGATTTGCAACACTCAGAGAGTCCAAGGCAGGAGAGCTGCAAGTTCAAACCCAAGCTTGGCAAAGTAATAAAATTTTATCTCAAAACAAAAAATATAGGGGCTGGGGAGATAGCTCAGTAGAATAAGCACTTGCCTGGCAAGCATAAGGTCCTGAATTCAATCTGCAGTTCCTAAAAAAAAAAAAAAAAAAAAAAAAAAAAAAAAAA